>JAHZNA010000878.1:0-20273 GCA_027743935.1 Sinodicranocentrus sp. ZH6 | reverse complement strand
GTACTAGCTTAAAATAAATAAATGGTAATTAAATGTTGTAATGGGAATCACTCAAAGAGTAAACAATTGATACATTATTATGCAATAATGATTTCTAATTACACTTCAAGTGAAGATTATGGAACATTTAAAACAAGGTATTGAGCAAAGTATGACTTACCGTATAGTTTAATATTTCCATCTGTCTCGCCCAATGAGTTCTTGGCGACACATTTATACGATCCAAAATCATTCTGGGTGAGGTTCCGAATCTTCAACCGCATAAAACTCCTATACCCTGAGTCGACGAGAACGGACTCGAATTTTTCGCCTGAAATAAAAAATCGAATCATTAGTAGCTGCAATATTCTTACAATTGCTGTAATTACTTTTTAGAGTTTCTAAATGTCAATCTGGCAGAGAATATATAGAGTAATACCAAATGCAAACGAATTAATGTAATCGGTATTTGCCACATATTTGCGCGGTACGACGGTGTTATTATTTTTCATATTAATTGGTTAATTCTCCTTATCCTATAGATTTGGTCTGATAGTGACGGCAAAGTTTATAGATAAGCATTGACTCGAAGTGAATTTAAGATGAGCTCATCATTTTGCTCATTACGCGAATTATTCGTTTTATCCCAAATGATTTTCCATGTGGTATTTCTCCTCATCATTTTATGTCCTTTGACAAGTTTTTATCATTAGTAGCTGCAATATTCTTACAATTGCTGCAATTACTTTTTAGAGTTTCTAAATGTCAATCTGGCAGAGAATATATAGAGTAATACCAAATGCAAACGAATTAATGTAATCGGTATTTGCCACATATTTTCGCGGTACGACGGTGTTATTTTTTTTCATATTAATTGGTTAACTCTACATAATCAGTAGATAAGGTCTGATGGTTACTGCAAAGTTTACAGATAAGCATCGACTCGAAGTGAATTTAAGATGAGCTCATCTTTTTGCTCATTACGCGAATTATTCGTTTTATCCCAAATGATTTTCCATGTGGTATTTCTCCTCATCATTTTATGTCCTTTGACAAGTTTTATTACTACTTGACTTCTGCTGCCCACACACTTTGGTTTAGTGCCACAACTAAAGTGCCGAGTATAGATTTTGATGAAACAGGTATTCTTCTTAGTTCCTTCCTCCTTCCTTTTGTTTCATTTCCTATTTTAAAATTACGTACTAGTACTTCCCTCTTCACAAAAGTTTTAACGCTCTAGTAGTAGTAGACGCTCCAGATAAAAAGTCCAAATACAAACAGTAAACCTAAAGTTGACTTTAAATACCACACACAAAATCAGCAACATTTTCAAATTTCATTTGAAACCCAAACTTTACACATCTTTAACTTTTTACACCAGACAATCAAACAACTCCGCAACAAACTTATCTCTCTGATATCCCGGAAGTAACAACTTTTCATTTCCCCTCCAAACCATTCTTCCCTCTGATTCGACACATACACACATCTCTATCATGCCATCTACAGATATAGAGATTATCCAAAGGTTCCAAAGTGAGTAATGCTAATAATGATATCCTTTTTTTATGTATTAAGACAGTCACATTTTCTACTACCCAAATTGACCATGGTCATCGAATTTTTTCACCGGTTTTTACGACAACACTCTTTCCCCATCTTTTTTCTTTCCTAACTTCATTTTCAAGGATTCCCCAAACACGTAGTAATTGGCAGGAGTGCCTGTTCATAAATCTAGACAGATGTCTACCCCTCCATTACTCGGCTTGAGTAGCCATGCATATAGGAAGACACTGGTAAAGTTAAGAAAAAGGAAAGTAAGCAGAGGGAGAGCTTCCGAGGGAGATGGAAACCAGAAACCCGTGTTATAAACCTTACCAAGTAGCAATAGCAATACATCTTCCCTTTCTTTTTTCCTTTCCCACCCCCAAATGACATGATGTGTGTGTGTGTGTGCACCACATTTTCTCTCTATACTCTCTCGTCCACTTTCCACTCTCTCTTTATTCTCTTCCCTTGTAAATTACTCTGTTATCTGATCAACCACGTCGAGTGAGTAAGTGGACTATAATGGGAAGGGAAATATAATGAGTAATTTTACGACAGATATTTATCTCTCCTTTCCTTCACAATCATTGACTTTGTATTTTTCCCTTTTCCCCAAGCTTGGTTTTTTATATATATATATAATCCCTTCGAAATCCGAGAAACACATTTTGAGATTAGAAAATGACCCAGTTTTTACGTAGATTAAATACTGTCCAAAAAAGATAAGTATATATGTACCTTTCCAATGACACCTTTACAGGGAGAGGAGAGAGAGAAGCCATTATAAAAATTAAAAATGAATAATTGTCCTCACTTGAAAAACGCTTTAGGTAATTAGTTTGTTTTCTTTGGATGGGATGTGTGTAAAGATACGCCACAAATGTGTGATAAGTTTACTTTACAATGAAAACTACCAGCTGTAAAGTCATTCCCCCGGTGTGTTATGGGCAAACTTCAACTTTTCCAAATGCACCTTTTTCTTATTCCAAGCAATCCATACAAATTTATTATCCTTTCTACATCGTTATATCTTTTTGTGTGCATTTGGAGAATATAAAAAAGGGGGTAGCATGAGGAGGTCTGGCAACAAAACAAAAGGTAAAACCAGAGAAAACCAGATGAAAATATTTCTACTTATGGGATAACTGCAGTTTTAAAATGATAGGGAAATGTGATGGTGCGGTAGGAACAGATGCCTTGAAGGCGTGAATGGGGGATGAGATGATGCAATAAGATTGAGAAAAAAGGGAAAACGAGACAGGAAAGATGGGACAAAAAGCAAGCGACACTTTTCCATGTGTTCCATGTGTTAAGGGAATTTGAAGGGAAAAAATAGTTTTTTTCTCTTTGTGGCAGTGGCTTCTTTTATATTATGTAGATTACGTAAACTGCAGCATAAAAATTTTTCCCTGTTTTTTCCTTCTCCTCCGCAGTTTTTTTATTCGCTGGGAATGGCCTTGAAAAGTGGAGAAGAAGAGACAGCTGTAAAATGCTGACGATAAGCTACATACTTTACGCACTTTTATTCTTTAGTTTCTATCTTTTTTGAAGGAATTCATATTCTCTTATAGAATTTTTCTCAGTCATAAAGTGATTGTTCAACGTTTTTCAGACAGAATAACAATACGTGTGTCTAGCAGAATATCCCTTGAGAAATTTTCTTTCGGACATGCGCATTTCTAATGCACACATTTACAATTCATGAAATAGTTTTTGAGTAGCAAGCTGGGAGGTTATTTTTTTAAAACTACAAAATTGAATCACTGATTGAATTCATATTCATTTGTATCCTTCCAACAATAGTAATCAGTAACTATTAGCGTACCCCTACTTTTTTTATTCAACGCAACAGTAGCAACAACAAAATGTCAGCAATTCCATCATCATCACTTCATCCCTCTCTTACGTAAATCTATCTGCATTAGCTCAACACTTGAAACAAAAGTCAGTTTGACTGAATATGTGTAATAGTTCATTACCAACTTGCGTCTATCCCACACCAACTCATTTCACTTCGCAGGTTTCTAAACAAATGTACAACAAAGTAACGTTCTTCGTTTCCCCATCAAATTTATGCATTTTTTTAAAACTACAAAATTGAATCACTGATTGAATTCATATTCATTTGTATCCTTCCAACAATAGTAATCAGTAACTATTAGCGTACCCCTACTTTTTTATTCAACGCAACAGTAGCAACAACAAAATGTCAGCAATTCTATCATCATCACTTCATCCCTCTCTTACATAAATCTATCTGCATTAGCTCAACACTTGAAACAAAAGTCAGTTTGTGTGAATATGTGTAATAGTTCATTACCAACTTGAGTCTAGCCCATACCAACTCATTTCACTTCGCAGGTTTCTAAACAAATGTACAACAAAGTAACGTTCTTCGTTTCCCCATCAAATTTATGCAATCCACTAGATTTTGCATATGAAGAGCGACAGTTCAACAACTGTGTGTTAAAAATGTATATATCCACCACTCCGTGTTCGAAAACATTGAAGCTTGTTGTATGCAACCGGTGTGAGTAACTTTATCGAATATTCGTGACGTTTCGACCGTGTGCTGTAAGTCTAATTGCTTTCAAACAATACATTAGCCAAAGTAAACGAATTAGGGTTGAGGGAGAAGAGAGGGATATGGGAAAATCAAGTCATTTTCTGTGTCAACATCAACACACCATTTTCTCTCTGTGTGTACATCTCTCTCCATATTAAAGTGACTTGTGCTTCCACTCTGGTGAAATGAAGATGAGAGGAAAAACAGTACACACACATTTGATACAAATCTCTTGTTTCTTGATTGGTTATAGAAATGCAACACATTTATTTGTCATCGGAGAAGAAGGCTAGGCAGGAAGACAAGTCTATAAGTCACTTTCCAATGAAGATGACAAAGTCTCTGTACCTTTCCACTAATCCATGAGACAGATATAAACATGAAGCCACATGATTTTCCCATCCTTTTTTCCCATTACTTTCAACCAAATCCCATTTTTCGACTCATCCTTTTTATTTTTCTCTCCTCAAGTTCCCCTCCTGCTTCAGAGATAACTTGCGTGCGTATTTGTATTCGTATATATTCAACTTGTTATAGAATTTTAAGAGATGTGTTGTCTGTCACTGTCATTTTGCTTAGAGGGAGGGATATGACATGGGTAAGCGCTTTAGCAGATTATCCTTTCTAATCAACTTCCACAACTGGCATATCATCGCAAAAGGAAAGAAAATAGGAGNTAACTTGCGTGCGTATTTGTATTCGTATATATTCAACTTGTTATAGAATTTTAAGAGATGTGTTGTCTGTCACTGTCATTTTGCCTAGAGGGAGGGATATGACATGGGTAAGCGCTTTAGCAGATTATCCTTTCTAATCAACTTCCACAACTGGCATATCATCGCAAAAGGAAAGAAAATAGGAGGAGGTGAAGGCAACCAGTCCCGGAATGGAAGTGTCGGTGAAGTAGCTAGAATTCTACCATGAAAATCCATCTACCATCTACTTACTTAATGTATAAACCACAACTTGCAAATGTAATTTTGAATATGAACACCCACCAAGAATATTCACTTTTGTCTGGATGTAAAGTGAAAGAGATAGTTTCATGTAGAAATTATCCAACTGAAAATGGCTAAATGTGGTATCCTCTCAATCTAAACATGTAAGTTTCCTTGATAAAAATAGATGATCCTTGTACAACTTTTCCTTTCATGTGTAGGGCTAAATTTTCCACCATTTTCATCCCTCCATTGCTCTACTCATTTTTCCAAATATCTTTCAACCCTTCAGACTCAACGAATATATCATCATGTACAGGATCATCATACCAAGACGAGTATGACTAAGGTATAAAAGGGAAGATTTGATTTGTATGAAAAAAAATCTCTTTTGTAACGCCTTCCCCTTCAATACTTTTCCAATAATCCTAGTCAACCATTTCCAACCGGTGATTAATCTTTTTAACATTTCTTTTTGATTGCTTCCCCAGAAATACTAGGTCAAGTGTGTACTTTTACTTGGGTTTCTATCATGAACTTTTTTTCCCTCCTGATTACTCCAATACTTTATCTATTCTTTAGGCATGAGAAAAAATAGATTATTACGGCATCCTTTGCTCATTTTTTGAGAAATAATAGACTTGGTAAAAAAAAAGTTGAAAAGAGTCGTTTTCTCTTAAGAATAATGAACTAGTCTTTTGTAATATTTTTTTGATGAATGTCTGCATCTATACATGGGACGGTTTGTGTGTAATAATAAAACGAAAAAAATAATGTGATGATGACGAGAGTATATTGTTCCACGCGAGAAATGAAACACATGTTTTTCTTCCACTAATTGCATTGGAATGGTGGTATGGAACGCTTCGCAAGTAACTTTTTTTTTTCATATTGTTATTTCAACTCTTTCCTATCTTCTACTTTACTTATTACACTGTGTAATATTCACTTGAAAAAAAACTTTTTCGTAAAAAGAGGATTTTTAAAAAACTCGATCCAGTTGAATCTAAGTGGAGGGAGAAAAGCACTTGAGAAAGCTCGTTAGGACATCATCGAAGGAAACTGCTGCACTACATATGATAATACCTGAATGATGTACTTAGCAAATAGAGAAATTTGCTCTGAATATACGAGTAAGATTTTGATACATAAAAATTTCCATAAAGCTTCCAACCTGCTCAAATCTTCACCAGTAAATAGAATTTTCCTCGAGTTTTGTAAAAGTTTTGCTTCTCCTTCTGCATATAATTACGTCTAGACATATGCTCATGCAAAGGCTCTCATTATTAGTGAATCTTACACATACGCATCTTTTGGACTGCAAAGAACCATTTCCCAACTGCAATGGAAACGTAAAATGCTCCCTTTTTCAAGGAAATGAGGATCGATCTTAAAGTTGAAAATGCAGCCGCCCTCCTCCATGTATATAAAAACCTATGCAAATAGGAAAGGACAAAAGATGTGTGAAAGTTGGGGGATTGCTCTTTAATCAACTTCTCTTTTATGTACATCCTCAAAGAATATTTATTGGTCGGCCCCAATAAAGGGATTATTAGAGTAGAAGTGAGCAAAAAAATATGTAGGAGAAGGTTACTGCACACTAAGAACTACACACCATCCATATATTCCACCTTGAAGAGGGAAAGGTTGTCGAGAGAAAATCCTGCCGACACTTTTACATAGGGATAATTAAGTGGTATTAATTAGAAGAGCGTGAATAAGGACCTCTCCAAGAAAACTTGGGAGGAGAGGCTTTCTCAGAGAAAGTGTGAATGAAAGGAATAGATTCCTGGAGAAAATGGGCATACCTTTATAAACTCGAGGAAATGCCTGGAAATTCCAAGACGTACATTGCATATGCATTACACAAAAAGCAATGTGTTTCTACTGTGGAATGCAGAAAATCTTGTTTGCGGCTATACTAACTAGTTTATACAGAGGGAAAATCCAAAAGCATCATCAACCCGAACCACATGTACATTTCACCACACAAAAGAAGAGGAGCAACGTAATGGTGTGGTTTTCAGAGAAGAAAGGATTTTTCACTTTGGTCTCTGGGGACGCCGTCATCAATCACTTATTTGGTGGGGAACAACTACTTGTTCCAACTGTCTATCAAAACTCTTCACAAGGAGAAGAGAAGGAAAAAAAAGAGTGCAATACCGTTGCGTAAGGGAAAAGCTCCTTTTGTTTCCAGATAGACAAGCTGAGAGGCAGAGAAAAGATTGAAGGAGTGATGAGAGGACAAGTGGATCGTTTGTAGTTTCCCAGGGCGGATGTTCAATAGATAAAATTTACTTGATTTATCAGCGTTTCATTGAAGAACATGTGTTCGGAGGGAACATATTTGGATATTTTCCTCGTGATAAGGTAGAAGGTTTGAATAAGGATTATTTATGAAACTTTCAAAATGTGGAAGAGATCTCCATCGATGACGCTTACTGAAATTAAAAAATAACAAGTTCAGAAAAAATTGTCACTCCAAAAATGTGTCATTCTTTCAAGAAAGCTATTAAGCAAGAAAAATAAACTTAAACTATTTTAATTACGTAAATTTTCTTTTCCCAAAAACTAGCCCATATGCTGGCAAATAATTTAGTGAAAGTTGAACAAAAACATGTTCAAAATTGTATGAGGCGACATTCCATCAACAATATGAACATCACGGAAATAATATATAAGTATTTATGTCTGTATAAACTACTGGAGCAAGGGTCAGACCTGGATTTAGCGGACTTAGCAAGAAAGCCCAACTGACACTCAGCCAGTGACAGTTGACCCAACAATTTTCCTTGTCCAGGAAAGTTTCCTAGTGTATCCAACTTCCTCTAAAGAAAGCTCTTTCATATTTACTCAACTTCCTCCCCAGCTCCACACATACTTCACCAGAGACCATTTTCGAAAACCAAGACTCACTCAAGGTATTCTCATCACAGGTTATTTCGTCCACTTGCTTTTCGTGTGTGTATAGCCCCAGACGGTAAATAGCTTGAGGGGTTGTCCTTGCCATTTCAAACAAGTATGGACAGAGATAGAAAACAAGCTCACGTGTAATTTTTTCGATTTTCCTTTCTCCGCTTTTTCCTCTCGTTTCCATCTCAGTTTACTCTTTTGTGTGTAGCCTTGATGCACTTTTGTTTTTCTGGTGCAATGCCAAAGCAAAAGGCTATTCTGATAGAGGAATATTATTGCTCCCAGCAAACCCACCCAGTCTGTCTAAACATTTCAAAGAAAAGGCAACTCGACTCTTCTTCCGTTTGAAAACATTTTCTACGTATCAAGTTTACCTATTCGAAAAGCGTACCTCTTATTTTTTTCCTCGACAAAACAAGAGCACATCACAGCACAGGAGAGAACCACCACAGGGAAAAAAGGAGAAGGTTAATCTCTCCACACGGAAGAAAAGGGTGAACCGACCAAACAAACACGGGAAAATACCGTGTAATCCCATGCGTGCACTGAAGCATAATCGTACAAGGGCTTTAATAGCTCTACACTTCTTTCACTTTTCCTACCCGGTTTCCTGTCTGCCGCGCTTTTTTCTTGGAACGTACAGGTACATCAGTCACTTGCTTGGAGGATGATAATAATAGTCATAATGCCACTTAGGGTTGCACAAAAGCATAAAATATATATAGATATATAAAGGTACAGCGGTACAGGGAAGAGAAAGGGTTGAAGTGGAGGGAGGAAAGATTGCTGTTTTTTTAAACAAATTGTGACTTTTTCCCTGGGATTTAGATTAGATTGGTTGAATAGGTTGGAGCGTTATTTGTGCCGGTTGCATCGTAAAATCCCAATCATACGGTACATTTAGTTGCATTTATGTAAATTTTTACAAGGAAATATTTTTATGGTACATTTTTTTATGGAAATCATATTTTTGGCGAATGAAGGTTTGTGATGGTAATTATGCAAATTGTTATGCTGTGAAAAAATAGTGTAATAAAAGCAGCTTTTTTGCAAGAGTATTTTTTCTCCTGTTTTAGCACGATTATAACTCATGATAGGGTATACACACTGAAGTGAACGGAACAGTTGTTTTTTCCCTTTCCAAAAAAATCATCATCTTCAAACTTTGCCCATTTGACAACACTCATTTTCACTTGTGAATATGAAATCATCTCTAGAGAGAGAAAAATTCTAGGAAATCGACATGGGAATTGAAGTAATTTCGGAAAAATGGATCAAAAGTTTGAGAGCGATTACTCGACTTCAACTAAAGAGTCATCATTATCATCAAAGCAGCATGCGAAAACTCTCGAATTACACATTCACTCTTAACTTTTCCTCCTCAAGAAGGAAAAATTTGACGCAAGGGATAGGAATATGTGTAAGATGTGAAGAGAGAGAAAACCCTGAGAAAAAAAGATATGGTGACAACTTTCACCATGAAATCGAATAGTAATTTAGCATATGTGTGTAAAAAATAGGAAAAATCGTACGTGCTCTTGTGTATCTACGAACTATATTTTGCTCTTATAAACTAAAGAAAAAATAAGGTGAACTGGAAACAGTCTAAAATGCAAGAGGGGAATGGAAAATGAAAAGGAAGAAAGTGAACAGCAAACGGACTAAGAATCATCAACATCATCGAGGGATGCAGACTAATGCCTTTAATATTACACATCCTTTTCTCTATCCTCTTTCCCAAAAGGAACTGAATCATCAACATCATCGAGGGATGCAGACTAATGCCTTTAATATTACACATCCTTTTCTCTATCCTCTTTTCCAAAAGGAACATAATATGAATATAAGTGAAGAGCAAGAGGGAGAAGACTTGAAGAAGAAAAAAAACTTAAGCTGTTTTGAGTCCAATGGATTTAGACAGGCAAAAAACTGAGAGGGAGATGAAGGGGAGGAAAAATAATGTGAATGAATACACACAGCCAAAGTCGTGGAGGTGGTGTGGTGGTACTAAAATAAAAGAAAGTACTTTGAAAAAAAACTTTGACACTCGAAAAAGTGGACGGAGGAGGACGACGATGGTGGTTCCGTATGAGGAGAAAGCATAATACAGTTTCCCTATAACGGAACACACACACAACAACGGAACCTGGCAAAAGGTTTGCACACCTCTTATTTCTCGAAAGAGGAAAGAAGGAAAATCATCATTGGTTTTTTGTTCCTTCCCAATATATAAATATAAGGGTTGTTTTTCCCTTAGAGGAAAAGTTGTTGTCGAAGAGTGATGCAAGTCAAGGAGTGTATATAAAAGTGGAAAAGTGTTTATACATATTATATATGTACATGTTCTATGTGGGTTTTATAAGGAGAATAACAAATGTGCTCTCGATTATCCCTACACTCCTTTCCAGTCATGATGGTCTTCCTTCCTCTTCTTTTCACTTTTTAAGCTCTTATTTATGGCAAGTCAATGTATGAATATAGATCGGTTGATAAGTATAAGACGAGAGGGGGAATCATAATGTCAGGGAAAGAGTTGGAGTGGCACAGAGGAATAAGGACGTGGAACGATTCACACTTTCCAACAGGGAAAGTTTTTAGAGAGTGGTACAATAGGAATGTATATTTTTTGTGTATGAATGTATTCGAGAGAAGAAGAAGAAGAAAAAAAGTGTTCGCACTCATAGCCAACCAGTCAGTCACGCAGCATATGGAATTGAATGCATAATCATAGATTTTCTCACCAAGTTTGTTTGAAAATCACCGTCAATTTCCCGAACCGACTTTTTCCCTCGGAAGAAGAGTGACAGAATTATCGTTGTGTAACTGGCACTAGGGTTGCAAGCTGGTCGAATATGAAATTACATGGAGGAAACCAAACAGCCGACACCTATTTTTTGGGGAAAGCTGTGCCGGTTGAAGTAAGCTACGCAGTTTTTGTTGGGGAAAAACACAACGGGAAAAGTCCTGTTCAGACAGACTGACTCAATTCGAGAAAAATAGTTGGTGGAATGAGATGAAAACTGGAAAATTTTGGATTGAAAGAATGTTCAAGGGATTTTTAAGAGAACAACGGGAAATGGGATGTAATATAGAATTCATGCAAGTGCTCAAGCTGTCAAAGTTTGAAAATTGAGGGTAGAGCTGGATCTGAGAAAATGGGGTGTTATCATGTACACAATAATCATATCCTTATCCTTTTTACATTTTCAAGGAAATCCGTGTCCCTAAACAAGAGAAAAACTTTGTAAATATACCAACTTGATTTTTTTCTCTTTATCACTTGCGTTTCCTCTAAAATGGAAAATAAGCTTGAGGTCTTCTGCTCTAATGTTTGCTAGCGTCAAATTAGCGTGAAAAATAAGTTATAAAATCCGTATTTATTCCTCTCCGATTTTTTTGCTTCCCACGCATATGAATAAATTTGAGGTGCAGTTCTCAACCCAAATGGTAAGGAATCCTGGGTGCAACGAAGGAGTCCTCAAAAATTTCCAAAAATTTTCAAAGCAACTACCAAAGCAGTTGAGAGAATCTGTTGGACAGGATTATTTCAACGAAATGAGAAGTAAACTGTGTGTCGGCGTCCTTGCCTTTTCTAAAAAAAATGTATCTGAGCCTATCTCCATTGCATTCTATGATGTCGACTGTCTGGATTTTCTCTCCCCTTCTCTCATCATCATGAACTTGGAGGGAAAACACACTCTGGAAAAACTTGCACATCACAGACGTTTCTTGTGTGTGGTGTTATGGTGTGCACATTGGGTCCGGGGTGAAAATGTGCTAAGTATGCAAATGTCGCAAGACTGAAGACATTCCAAGTGGAGAAAACAGCCTATCTCAAGTAGCCATCTTAATACATTACATGTAACATTAGAATGAGACATCATGACAACGACATTGGATATATTTTCTAGACAATTTTCAGATAGTTCATCTCTTTCTCTCTTTTACACACTCTCAAAGAGAGAGAGTGGGACTAGGACAAAAAAATATTCAGAGATATCATAACCCATTGGGTTGTATTATGCTATCCAAAAAAAGGAGAATGTTGGACTTGTATATGTGCGTTCTTGTTTCTTGTAGTTTTTTTGTTCGTTTCGTTCACACTCGGTTGTAGAGAATGATATGCATATCAGTGTAAATATCTTGATACGCACTTCTCTAGCGCCAAATGTGTAGATTCTTTTGTTGCTTGAGTAAAGGGAAGAGGAGTCAAGTTAATATAATCCTGAGAAGGGATAAAAATCGTGAAAATGTGTGAAACAAGATGAATGAAATATAAAGTGAGTTTTAAAATGACTTTGGAGAGAAAAAACTGCTGGACAGTGATATTAGAGTATTAGATATCACGTGTTTTCTATCGAAAATATGTACATATGTTGATGCTCATGTTTTTATCGCAGTCTCAAGAAGTATCACGAAGATTCCTTTTATAATCTTTTTTCCCTAGTAGTAACTGTAACTGGTCATTTATTTGCCTCATTACAGCGCTTGTCTTCTCAGTAGCAATTGTACAAGTTTCCTTTTAAAACTTCAAATTACTTTTTCACATCGTTAGAAAATAAAATTTCTTTAGACCACTGCTCCTATCAAAATATACTTTACTTAAATCGCCCAGTACTCAAACTTTGATATAAAAATCGCTTCATTTTCATGAAATGTGCAAAATGAAAAATAGCAAATATTCTCCCAACATATCCCACTTTCCTCCTGTTTCTACTCTCTACTACCTACTTTTCAAAAGCCATCTCTTTCCCACAACCCAACTCACATTTCCCATATGTGAGCTATTGTATTTTTTTAATGCTACACACACACACACACACATCAACCAAAAAAACTCAAACTTGTGCCAGATTCCTTTTCACAAGAAAAGCGAGAAATGGTTTAAGAGAAAGAATTGCATTAGATCTGATGATGCTACCATTCGTTTCCTTGAATGTCGGCTGGAGAGAAAAAAAGTTGCCTGCCTGCCACAACACTTTCCTCTTCCCTTTTTTCCTCTCTCTTCTCTTTTGCCATTTTCGACTTTGTCATGCCAAATGGTCCGGTTCATATGTTCTCACTTTTTCATGTGTCTCTTTTCACTCACATACATGCTTTCCCCATATGGCTCACACATACACAAACATATGCAGCCCGAGAAAAAGAAATCCACATTTACACAGAGACTATCAAGCATCCACCCTGCGACGACGATGATGACGCTCTATATCTCTCTCACTGCTTTTCTTTTTTCTCCGCTTTTTCTCACTTTTCTCCCCAATTCAAAAAAAACGGACAGACGGACAGGAGCGGGATGGGGAGAAAAAGTGGTAACAGAGGGAGTGAAAATATTGTGTAACATCCTTTGTTGACTGGGCTAATATTTCCTACTTTCATTTTATCTGACTGGACACCAACATATATGTAAAAGGTGGTCCGTTGAGAGGGACCTATCGAGTTTTCCACGGAGAGTGAGAACAGCCACAGCAGCGACCCTTTGGATATCTGTAGCTTGTACATATGCACCACTTTATTTTAACGAAAAGAACCAAAAAGGCACACATTCCGGTTATTTTCCCCATTTCAAGAAATATACGTTTTTTTCTTGTTCTCACGAAGCTAAAAGATTTTTCATGGGACCCCTCCTCATTTCCCGACAGTCCAACAGAGCTTCTCAATTTTTAAACAAGTGGGACACAAACAACAGCCGAGAAAGTGGCAGCAGGAGAGGACATGGGGTGAAAAAATTGCCAACTTGTTTCCAAAACTCTATCCTCATCTGGGCCGTATGTGTCCCATTCAGGGAAATGAACTTCTCTCCACTTTCCCTAGGATGTGCGACGATTTAGAGAAAATATGGAGACCAGAAACAAAAAAGCAATCGGCCAAGTGAAGATTGAATGAATGGGAATATTTGAAACTTGTCTTGTTCCATTGTATCCATATTTAAATCTCCTCACCCTTTTCCGCCCAGCCAGGTAACATAAACGAGAATTATTGAGGAGTTTCATGTGTCTTTTGAAATAAAGGGTAAAAGGAGGAGAAAATCGGATTAGTTTCATTTCCTCGTTGGCCTATTCCCGTATGCTGTAACCGTAACCCGTTTTCCGATTTTTGGAGCAGGAAGCGCAGAGATTTATACATGGAATATAAAACTAGTAGGGAGGAAAAAAATATCTTTTGTCCTTTTTGTCCTCTTCCCACACACACAGCACCATTGATTCTCATTGTGTGAGAAGATGGAGGAGTGGGGAAACAAGCTTCGTTATGAATAAGACATGATCCACCTACATAAAAAACATGCAATCTCCACTTAGCATCTTTATGCTTTATTGACTATATACATAACGAATATGCATATATGTGTATATATATTACAAGGAAATATCCTTTTTAAAAGAATTTCCAGTTTTTCTCCTTTTTCATTAGCCGTGTCGTCCCCAGCCTTCTCTGATATCATTCCTCCCTTTTTCACTTATGACTTGCCCTTTTCTTCCCAAGATTTATTTCCTTATTGCAATGCATTGAAGAATGTCTTGAAGTGAGAGAGAGAGAGGAAACAAGGATAAAAAACGGAGACAATACTCAACGTCTGGATTTGGGTATGCTCCATTGAGAAATGTGAAACTTAAAAGGACCCCATTTCAAAGCGTTTTCACACACACACACACACACACACACCTTTTCCTTCTCTGTCTGCAAATCCGTATAAAAAATCTTCTCAGAGTTTTCTCTGTCACCTTTTACCGGAGAAAAAACGGGATTTCTCCACCCAGGCTTTAAATTAGTCGGGGGATTTTATGCATTTTAAAATAGAATTTTCTCTCTGAGCATTAATGGGAAGTGGGAATGAAAAAGGAAAAGAATGGAAAAGGGTGGTGTTGAGAGAAAAAATGCATTTGAGTGTATATTATTCTCTCCGTTTTCTCGCACTTGAATAAGCTCACATTAACACATTTGCTTTACGTTCGATTTAACTTTGAGATTGTAAAGAATCTCAAATTACGAAATGATTCCTTTCATCCTATCCCTGTTTTTAAACCGTGAAAAGTGCAACGGATATGAAGCCATTTCGTAGAAAGATTTTCTTCTTCTTCGAGATCAAAAACACTCAAGTTTCATTTTCGTTATTTTTTTCCTTTATTTTTATTTCATCGAGCAATTTAACATTTTGTTTTATCGTTTATGGGGCAAACACAATTGGAAAAATTATTATGGGAGAACAATACCCAGAAAAACGGAAATCGATTAGTCTCCTTATATTCATTGCAACTCGTGGTGAAGAATTTTAATCTCATTTTTCTTGTTCAAACAGAAAAAGAAAAATTTTTAAAGGAGAGATTTTTTTCATAAAATTGTCAACTCAGTGAGAAGAAAAAAATCTTTTAATCAAAACCTTTCCAATTCATTACATTACACTACATTACGACAGTTGTTATAATTCTTTTTCATTTTTTTCTCACCCCAACAATGTCATCGGAGAGGGTGCCAAAAGGAGAAAATATTAAACGTGCTTGAAATCATAATTTGAAAAACATTTTTTCCCTTTCACTCACCCACACTCAAGGAGGCTCAAACATTATAGCTAAATGTACAAACGCTAAATAATATCTGGAACATGTTTCCTCTCAAACCATTTTTTTTGTCCTTTTCAGTGAAAAAAAATGATAGGGAAAAGGTTCTCAATATCAGGGCAATTTCTTTTTTTCTGGGAGGGTAAATGGCAGAAAAGTGAGATCTCTTATTTTCCACGTTTTCAGAGGCACATATTTCCTAAATCAAAAGAGACCAACCCTTTGGACACATTCCAATAAAACAAACATATTTATTTATCACAGAAAACGTTGAAAAGTGTAGACATCAAGAAAAATCCCAGGGTAGAAAGTAAAGTAAACGGAATGGAAAGAGGTAAAAATAGATATATGTTGATCTCTCTCTCGTTCAAACTCCTCCTCGTAAGTCAACTGCGAGGGGTACAAAGAGCAAGTAAAGAAATGTGCTTGAAAGATCACCGCAGCGGAAAAATACATAAAATCTGATAAGAGGTCCGATCATTCAGTCAGACAGGTTTGAGTAATGGCTCAAGCCTCTCCTCCTCGTAAGTCAACTACGAGGGGTACAAAGAGCATGTAAAGAAATGTGCTTGAAAGATCACCGCAGCGGAAAAATACATAAAATCTGATAAGAGGTCCGATCATTCAGTCAGACAGGTTTGAGTAATGGCTCAAGCCTGACCACACACACATGGGTCTAAAAAAGACCCAGTTGGGAAAGGAGAGGATGAGAGGAGGAGAGAGGGCGAGAGAAAAAAGGCGTCTATTAAAACTCGACCCTACATTCTATAAAAAGTGTAAGTGTTCCAGGAACATTTGGCGTTTTCCCGGGCCATGTCTATTTCTCACTTTTTACGCAGATTTCACCAAGTGTAGAGGCTATTCCATCATCATAATTTTTTTCTCTAAAAAATTTCTCCAAACCTTTCAAACATCTGGATTACCAAGAGAAAGCCGTTTTCTCCGTTTTTTATTATAAATTTGATAACGCTGAAAGTCAGAGTATTTCCAGAGGGATGCTTTCTAGTGGGATTTGTGTCTTGTGGATGATCTAGATGCTGATTTTCCATGATTTAAATGCAATTTCCAATTGATTATTGCCGCAACTACGTACCATACATTAAGGGAAGAGCCGCAAAGAATGAGAAATTTGAAAGTGAGCAGGTGGCAGACTCTCAAGTGGTCATTATCATGTAGGGGAGATAAATAAAGGGAAATGTAAAAATAATAGGAGAAAACATTCCCAACTAAAAATATTCCTGTAGACAAACGTCAGAAAGGAAATAATGGATTTTTGCTTTTTTCTAGGGAAAAAGTTATATCCAAGTCGTGACTCGTCTTTTGGATGACTCAATTTTTTCGACAAATGGTTTGAAAAAATAAATTCAGAGAAAAAAAACAAAAGTAGAGACTTTTGTATTCATCTTTTCCTTCAATTTTTTTCCTTCAAGAACAAAAAAATCTGTGATTGTTTCTCAATCACACACATTTTCACAATCTGCATTCAGATTGTGTATGTAACTAAGCTATATTTAGGGAAAGTCTTGGTGGTGGTGGTTGTGGAGGAGGAAAAAAAAATCTTATGCATTTCACCCACTACATTTTCCCGGCTGGATTGATCTGATAAGTGAAGAATCCACTTCTTCCCCTTCTTCTCCCCTTCCCTACTTGATTTCTTAAGTGTGATGAATAAAAAAAGAAATAGGATCAAGTCCAATTTCTTTTTTTATTCATCNCCTCCTCTGAAAGGCAACGAACCGGATATGCGCTTGTACAACTATCTTTTCTCTCGTCTTGTTAGTTTGCAAAGCACTTGAGATCGTTAGAAATCCCTCAAAATTAGTTTATGTGAGGAAGGAGCCTGGAAGCCATGAAATGTAGTTTTTTTCCTCGGCACGTTTAGATAATATTGTAAAAAAAATTGAGAGAGCCACCCCACACAAGCTAAGGAATAGGATGTGAACCACTTGCTAAAGGATTTTCACAAGGATCATCATCATCATGATCGCATTTGATTTTTTGATTCGTATTTGGGTAGCATTGATTGCTAAGGATATCCTTGTGTAAGGGAATAAGGATAAAATACCGTGGAAAATGGGTACCATGTAGGTTTCCTTTTTGCTCAGGAGGGAATAAGGGGAAAAGAGTAGAAGCAAGTTTGTAATAAATCCATCAAGAAACAAACAAAGATTTCATGTTTTGGTTGGGAAACAAGGGAAAAAAGTTTAGGATATGCAAGCATGCATACATATGTTTAATAGAGTTTTATTGTGGAAAAAAGTGCGAATACGAAATAAGGTATAAATATATATTCCAAGAGAAATCTTCTGGGATTTTCGGATGCTTTCAATCTTATGCATATTATCTTACGCATGTTAAGGAAAAAAGGATTGTGTAGTTTGCAACCAAGGATGATAATCACAATGTATTTTTTTCGCAGACAAGAAATCAAAGGAAAAGATTTTGTGAAGCGCATTTCCTTACGTGGGAATCAATGTAGAGGAAAAAATGGAATGTTCCGGTTGTACTTACAAGAGAAAATATATGAAGGGATGACGTTAGTCACATAGTGACATGTATCGTGGATGTTTTTTCTAGAGTTTTGGAAAGTTTTTGGAGGTTTGTAGAGGAGAAAGGAGATTGTAGAATTCTTCGTATTTCCATATTTTCACAATCAATCAATCCGAATAAAATCTGAGAACGTATAAATTATTCACAAGATTTTCCCTTTTGTCATATTAAGAATGGGGAAAAACGTTAAATGTTGTAGGGCTTTTTTATTCTTGTCCTTATTCTTAAATCAGACTAGGGGAAACAACGACGATTGAGAGAGAAATTTTAACGAGAATTTTAGGCAGCCACTTCTTGGCTAGACCTCTTGTCCTATTTGTGTTCAGATGGAATTCTTTTGAAAGCTTTATTTTTATCTTGAAATCTTGAAATATAAACAATTATCGCTCTTTAATATTATTACGAGTTTAAGCATACAATTTTAGTCTATATGTATTTACTTTTGTGATAGTGCATTTCTTCTGGAAAATTTTAGGAATGTTTTATATTGAGAAAATGGAAATATACACCACTTGATAAAGATATCCAACGCTGAGTTGTGATTTTGTAAGGTGTTCTTTAAAAATGTCCTTTCCCAACTCTCGGATTTTACGACTTTTAGTTCACTGAACCATTCCATACCAACCAAGTTATTTATCTGTAACCTTGTCCTGTCCTGTGTGTTCTATTGTAAAAACAGATTTCCATTCCTGTCATACACTAAACTAGATTCCATCCCATCAGAAATCGGCAACCCCTGTTCCACTCGAAACACAACAAAACTCCTCTTCACTGTCTCATTTCCAAAATCCATCTCATCTCCTTTCTACCCTCTTCCATGTGACAAAGTCACAAAACGTAAATCTGTTGATCACATCTCCAAAGAACAAAGTAAACATACAACAAAAGCCTCACACCACATCTCATTCCGCCCTAGTAGCAAAGATAAATATCAGGGAAGATGTCTCTCTCCGATTTTAAATTGAAATCAATGATCCTTATTCCTTATGGTGATTATTTTCATCCTCTTTCTTTCCATAAATCCTCCCTTCCTCCCATTTTTTTCACCCTGAGCAAAAGAGAGAGAAAAATGGAAACTTCCACAAGTGAGAGAGGGGTGCCTATACATAATATAAATGATCTCGTTGCGCCTCCACCTTGTATATCAACTAAAAAAAGAAACAAACGCATTTCTTTCAAGAATGTCAGCTCCTCTTTCACATCACCTTGTTAATGCTTTATATCCACATTTCTCTCTTGGAATATGCACAACGACAGGATTCCCTTGTATTAGCTATTGCAAACAAGATGAAGGACCTTTATTATTCGAGAGTATAAAAAAACTCAGACTTAAAAACATACTTTTCCTCCCTGTCTTCTTCCCTCCCAAGGTCCCAAGGAAAGTATAAACAAGCCAATAGTCAGGACACCAAAGTGAGCGAGACATGGAGGCTCCTTTACAAAAAAAATCTTTTTTTTCTCTCCACACTCCAAAACTCACCAGCATTTGATTCCGAACAAAAGAAGAAAAAAACATATACATGCACACACATCTCTCTATCCAGGAATGCATTAGCTTCACTCGCATGCCCCTTTTTTCGCTTGGCCATCACTTTCCCGGAATTCCCCAATGTGTCGTTTCTCCAAGATGTTTACATTTTCAATTCCGTCTCTCTTTCACCCTATTCTTCTCTTTTCCACAGGATCAGATCATATACTCCTGTTGTGAATCTCTACTTGAGAAAATATAACAGGACATGGAGTTTATATATAACATCCCCTCTACTCCAGTTTAGCGATCACTCCTCCTCAACGCTGATTCCGAGAAAATACCCATTTAAATAGCATTGACATTTTTCCCTTTCACTCACAACAAGACAATCATCATGATTGGATCTTATATAAGAACATGAAGCAAGTGGATATGTACATTTTGAAAGTGATATCTGCACTCATCCGCCATGATTTGTTTTTTCCAGTAAATATGCACTTTGTCCTCTTAAACTTGTGCACTTGTTGGGCGGTTGGGCGAGTCTTAAAAAAATCCGGAGAAAACATTTCCAGACAAGAAAATGCGTAAGTGAAAAATCCTCTGTTTTTTAGAAAATTTTGCGCCCATCCAAATAAAATGATTCAATGCCAAGAGCATCATCATCATCGTTACAACTATGTTGGGTAAAATCAGTGGAAAAACGACTCGTCAGATCCAACGTGAGGACATATATTTTTTGCTCTGGATTCTCT
>JAHZNA010000877.1:0-26559 GCA_027743935.1 Sinodicranocentrus sp. ZH6 | reverse complement strand
ACTTTGAAAATATTAATGAATTCAAATTAAGAATTACTCATAAGAATTGCTGTTCTAGTCTCAGGCTCAGAGCAGTTCCATCGTGCATGAAGGCCCTGATGCTCAGCCTGTCAATGCCATTGTGTTCCTCTCACTTGCGGAATTTTACTATTTGACTATGTAGTCATTAATACTATACTATGGTGTAGGAGGAGTAGGATAACATTGAGAAAAAAATTTGTATATATCCGATCCAAATCTAATCTTTTAGACTGGCCACATCATCATCATTTGTAATATTGTAATTCTCACCTGCGTCCTACGTCTGCGTCAGTAAAATTAGAGATGTTGAGAAGTTCTGCTTGAGTGCTTCTATGGTGCAGAGTTTGTTTCTGCTTCAGCTAAAAATTTATCACGCTGTTGTTTTTGGTTTTGAAAGCTAAAGTTTCTCTTTAGGATGTTCTGTGTTAAAAAATAAGAAATTGTGGAGATTGTATTATTGATGGTTGAGAGAACTTTTTTGTTAAATTATTGAATGTGAATCGTCCACGTGGACGGCGAAGGAGTTATCAATTATAAGATAGTAATGGAGCAGAAGTGTTGTATATGAATGGCTGGTTTTAATTTGGTAACAATCTGGATCCCATTTACAACGAACCGGTGACCTTTTCTGGAGTGAGGGGTAGTAAAAGGAGCCCATTGGAGATGAGTTTGGGGGAATGGCGACAGGCGATTGTTGCCCCTACTACTTATCGAGTTGGGAACTCCACGGTTAGGCTCCAGACGAGATTTATAGCAATAATTTTTGTCTTCTCGGTGATTCTTCTGTTGTATATTGCATATCCGTTTCAAGGTAAAGTAGCTAATAAAATATCAAATCCAATTAAGACATTAAGTGTAAAATTATTGGAAGCAATTTGAAGGTATGTTTGAATTTTTAGGAACAGGAAGCAACTCACGGTCTCCGTCTGTGGAACTATCTCCGTCTTTAAATGAAGTACCCGATGGAGCTGGCGCTGGAGGGAAAAAGGCCGCGGTGCTTTGGAGTACTCATCGAAGATTAGCTTTAGGCACGCCTTATCCATTAACGAAACCCGTTTCTACTGAAAAAGGGCTTAGGTTTAGAATTGGTATCATAAGTGATCTAGATTTAAATTCAAAAACGTCCGCCGGGAAATGGATCTCATACATGAGAAGAGGAAACTTATTCCTCCAGTATAAGAAGGATGACGTAAAACAATCCAAAGTTAGTGATTTATTTTTTGTTCATGATATTTCAAGTAATTTGGGACATCTGAAGTGCTTAACTTGATCACACGTCTGATTATTTAGGTTACTTTGGAATGGGAAAATGGAGAACCGCACATTATCAAGTCAGGCGTCAATGAAGACAGTCGAGGTATGGAACTTTCTGAGCTGATGGTATTCAATGGAAAATTGTATAGTTGTGATGATAGAACTGGAATAGTGTACGAACTATCAAATCTGGATGGAGAAGAAGTGACGCCGGTTCCTTGGGTGATTTTGGCAGATGGAAATGGCACTGTTCCGAAAGGTTACTGAAATTAGTTCATTCCTGCAGAGGCTCATGCGAAAATGCATAAGTGTTTTGCAAGCACTAACAAATTGTTCTTACCAATAATAGGCTTTAAATGTGAATGGGGAAGCGTGAAAGGAGATCATTTATGGATTGGAGGATTGGGAAAAGAGTGGACAACAAGTACAGGAGAATTGGTTAATCATAACCCTCAGTTCGTGAAGTCTATATCAACTACTGGAGAAGTCAGACATCACGATTGGAAGCAAAGATACCAACAGCTTGCCAAGGCACTAGGAATAAATTTTCCAGGTAATTCATTGCTATTCTCAGGTGGATAAAATACGTAGACAACTCCTTTATATCTTATTTAAATGACAATTTTGTTTTTTTTCTGTCAGGTTATGTTATCCACGAAGCTGGTGGATGGAGTGATGTCTGGAAGCAATGGTTATTTCTACCTCGGCGAGCCAGCAAAGAACAGTACAATGATAAGACTGATGAGAAGAAGGGCACCAATATACTGCTTTTGACCGATGAAGATTTTACTAACGTCGAGGTAAATTATTTCACCAGATTTACTTGGGAATTTGAAGCCAACGCCGCCAAAATGGGATGTGCTAAATCTAGATAATTTTTCTGAACAGGTGCGCCATGTCGGAGATGTAGTACCAACGCATGGCTTCTCAAGTTTCAAGTGGATCCCTACAACTGGGGATAATTTGGTTGTGGCCTTGAAATCAGAGGAAATTGACGGCAAGACGGCATCATATTTGATGGTGTTCGACATGCAGGGCAATATTTTGATGCCTGAAACCAAAGTTGGTGATCATAAATACGAGGGGATTGAGTTTTTGTGAAAAACGAATATTTAAGAAATAAATTGTACATTCCGAGTATTTTCTTTTACGATGGTATTTGTTGTTGTTGTTGCAAGTAAAATTTGATAGATATGAAGAAGATTTTTAAATAAATAAATAAAATCGAGACTTTAAAATTATTTCAAATTTTAAAAACACTGCTACTCACAGTATAAACAGAGTTAAAAATTCCATCAATAAAATCGTAGACTTGTATTTACATCTGTTTGTGTTTTGGTTTGCCTCTACATTGCCTTTGCATTATAAAATTACCCTTACTTCTATTGCAAGAAAACTTCGGAAAGCATGATGACGTATCTGTAATCCATAGATTCTAGATATTAAAATCATCTATCTTGTAAGACGAGTTAAGAACGGGTGAAGAGGACAAATGATTAAATATTTTATATCATCTATCTTCTTGAACTATACTTCTTTCCATACTGCACCGTTTATTAAATCGTCAGTAAACATTTTCAAATTTGCTACTTATTGTATTGGTAGATCGCTGCTTATTTACTATTAAACATATCATAATGTACACATATTATGGAGAGAGAAAAAATTTTAGCATTATAACTAAAAGTGATGATTTGGCATGTTAAGAACGATACGAAGGGATACATAGTTGGAAGTGTCAAAGCAAAAACATCGGACATCCAAAGTTCTACCAGCGCAATCATATCAGTGCTTTTACCTACCACCTACTAATTACCCTAGAAAATTATCTCATTTTTTACAATTTTCAATTACTATTGATTATTTCCCATTTCCTAATTTTCCTTTTTTGACACTACGCTTATTTATAGTCAACTAGGCTCATGCTGATCCAATTTCAGCTTGCTCTCCCACCTACTCTTCCTCGAAAGTATTAGAGTATTACACAACACAACAAGTCAATCAGCGATTTCATTATATATGATATGAATTCCCTTACTCAATACATTACATTGTTAACTTACCCCAAGAAATCCCTCCGCAGCAAAAAAAAACTAGGAACGAACATCATTTCCCACATTTCACCATTTTCATCACCTGTCCTTCTCTACACATCTGCATCTCATGTCTCATCCTAACTGCATCCGAGAATTTCCAGCTGCTTAGCTTCACCCACTCCCCATAAAATGGAAATTAGCTCAATTCAACTTCGGAGATATGCTTATTTCTTACATTATAATTCCGGTCGTCTCATCCAATAGGTGTATTCAACCCCTTCCATCTCACAGTAATTATTAAACGAGATACAGTTCGGAATAAAAAAACAGACTCTTCTTAACTGGCGGTTACCGTTACATAGACTTGTCAGCTAGATGAATTTTTTCCCCATATACTGCTTCAATTTTCTATCTTGATGTGGCACTCACATCGACAAAATCACAAAAAAGTGGAAATATCTTTAAAATAATCAAATTTTCATAATGCCCCTATCCCCTAATTCCTGGACACTGTCCAGAAATACAATACATGCAATACACCAGGTAAAAATTTCATCCATTTTATTACATCATATCATACAATCCCATCTCAACCCATCAAATTCCTGTACACATTTTCATACTTAGCAAGCTTGACTATTGACTACAAACGCAATGCACTTTTTCCATCATATTTCTGTTGTGGATGTTACCTGCACAAGGTGTCTTATTATTGATGGCTCATTCGTATGTTGTTGTGTGCTCCACTGTGTTATCAGTGTTCATTATATATTAGAGTCAGGCCTTGTTTCTTTAGGTAAAGTCTCATTGCTGAAGCTGTGCCCAGGCTCAGTCTGACTTTTGAGCACGCAGACGACGGGGTATTATCATTTTGTACTGCTGCTACTCACCAAAGCAAGACGCTATCGTGTGTGGTTTTCTTCAGTGCATCTTTACAAGTTTGATATTGTATGTTGTAGTACAACCGTGTCCTTACAAACGATACGTAACTAAAGCTGGTTTGCATTGTTCACATATGAAAAAAACAACTTGTTGAGGTTAAGGGTTTTCCTATCAATAATTGTGCATGTGGACATTGTGGACAAATATCTACCAATATTTTTTGCAAATTGATATTTCGTCTTTAGTATTTTCCTCATGCAAAATGGTGGATTGGTGCCGGTGGTTTAAAATTGTATAACAATTGAATTGTTTAATTGTGCTATAATTTAATTACTCGAGGAAGCATTGAGCTTTGCCACAGATTGGAATTTGGAAATTGAAACTTTCCCCAGGAGAAATTGGGACGGGGAGGTGAGTCAGGAACGTGGTGAGGAGAAACTTTGATATCAAAACTAGGACAAATTGTTTACGTTCAAGTGACGTTTTTAAAGGGAAGACAATAACCTGAGGATTTTAGTGTCCTAATAATAGTTAATGTTGGCGTGGGCTGACAAATTATTGAACTTTAATTAGAAATCTGGGGTAGTCGGCTGAACTACTTCGAGCTTCGAGTTAGTCTGTCGGACATTTTGTTCGTCTTTGGTGTGGATTCTATATCTCATGAAAGTTTCCTTTAATTGGTTACATCATCACTTTACCAAGTTGTGTTAGTTGAGTACGCAGGTGGTATATTTAGTTATTTCTACCGTGGAACGCACCCTTCCTGGAATAAAGTACGCGAAGGAGAAGTTTTAATCCGAAAATATACATATTTCTATTCCTTCCAAAAAGGAGACTGGCTTTTGTGTGTACGATGTAAACTTTATTGCTGGATGACATAATAAGCCTCTTGTTTCGTATAAAACTTATTTTAGAACAAAATTCTCTTTAAACTTGGAAAATAACGTCACAAATTGTAACGGAGAGACAGGTGGCAGTCGACTTTGTAGGGATGGAAGACATTAAAGAGGAATTTTCCCATTCAGTTGGGGTCCAGAACGGTATTGGATCTGAGTTGGGAATGGTGGTTCGCCCTTCCAGTGCGGATCTGGGTGGATCCGGGTATCTCGTTGGAGAACAGGGATATCATACTAATGGCTTTCCAGTATTTGCCTATCAGCAACAGAACCAACACGGTGGGATGGGAGCGCTAGGGGTGGCAGCGCAGATGGAAGAGTGGTCCCAGCGGAATGGACACAGTCATCATCACCACCTTGCACATCCACATCATCATCATCATCATCACAACGGCCCACCGAATGGGCTCGGTCTTCCACCGAACTTTATGAACCATCACCTGGCTGCTATGAATGGAAATAGTGGGATGGCAAATGGAGGGCTGGAAAAGTCCTACATTTACATTCTGCTCGCTTCTCCTTTCAATAAATTAGTAATGGACTCAGGAAAAATGGTCAGCGTTGAAAAGCGTTTGGAAGATCATGGGGCGTCTTGAGAATTCTCGTGAAACTCTCGGTGACTTTTTTGACTTCTTGTTATTTCGTCATAAAACAACCGATGAGTCTATGTCGCGCTAGGAATTCGACGAATAGGATATAGGACTAATTTATTTTCTCATAAGCAAGCAGTTATTGGAATGAGTGTTGAGTAGAGTCATAAATTGCCATTTCGTGTTTTATGTACCTGTTGCCAATTTAGCTCAGCTGAAGTTTATAGATTTAGCACGCTATAAACGAGTGTAATTGGTGTCGTTATAAAAAAGCAACGACAATTATTTTTTTTAATTCTTAATAAGCTGGAATTCGCATATGAAAATAGAAAGGCATTCACTTCAGAAATAGATTTACTTCGTGGATGAATATTACGAATTCACGACCAGGATGTTTATTTTATTAACGGGGAAAAATAGTAATTTTCGTCTTGCATCTAAGTTAAGCCAGGTGTCACGTTCAGGTGTCGTGTCAACATTAACAACTTCTCTCGAATTTGCACCTTACTCTACTCATCCATTTCTTTATTTCCCGAGAAGTGATGCACGCCAGTGTACTTGACTGGTTAGAGAGGTCGATGAAAAATTAAATTGCAAACTTTTATCGCTCACTTTGAGAGCACGTAGTAAGCATACCAAGTAATTATATGGGCATAGCAAAATCCCCATTTGTTAATGGAAGCTGCATGTGTTTATGTTGTGATATTAGTAAATGATGTAATTTTGGAGTTTTGCTGCTAATTAAACTAATTCCAGCTTTTGTATACAAATACACTCAAACGCTTGGTTGTGTCTATTGTATTTTTAGTTTAGATAAAAACCTTGACTTTTACAACTTGACTTTGAGTGTACTTTGGACAAAGTAAAGCTAGCTCTTGTCATTATCATACTTTCCTTGTCTGTGGTGGCACTTGAGGTAGAAATGCAATTTTTGTAGAAAAAAATCTCCAGTAATTGCATCAGTTGGGAGAGCAATAAAATTTGTGATTTGGATGTCGCCTAAAATACAAATTTCTCATTTCCAAGAAGAAGCAGAACTTTAAAGTATCTACACTTCAAACAACATTCGTAGCTGTGCACATTTTGACGTATTTTCTTGAGAAAACGCACATTATTCACTTCAGATAATCACACTGTGGGAATTGTAATCACAGAAGCAATAAAGAAAATTAGTAATATCTCTTGAAAACATATCAACTGAATTATCTAAATAGTATAATTTGGACTTGCATGTTGACTCCTTTAACCACCATTGAGCAAATGAGTAGAAGAAACTTTGAGATAAAAAGGGTATGAATGTAAAATGTAGTTTTAACGGAGTGAGGTGGTGATATGATAAAAAAGAATCTATATCATTTTCACCCACCACTTTTGCATTCACACTGACCGGCAACCGTCAATGACTTTTTCTCGATAAAATGGGAAAAGACTGGGATGATGGTGTACGAGTGTAGTTTTTCACCTTGTTTCTCTCTATCACATCTCGTTATCTGGAAACTACTGGCTTGGCTGGTAGTAATGTTGTTAGAAGTAGCATTGATCCCAGTAACCATATTACTATGTATGTACTACTATGTTAAGATATTTTAGCTATATACATATCGGTGAACAAAACTGTGCAAGATAAGACAACAAATCATAATTACGGTTGAGAATGTCCATGTAAATGTTATGAGGATTTATCTCAACATAAAAAATCCACTACTTGTGTTATGTAAGTCGATTTAAAGTCCGTCCCGTAAAACAAAAACGAGTAATGAAAAATTGCAGGTCTGATTTAAGCCGAGAGAGAGGCTTTATCATGTAATATTCCCTTTTTATATGGATATGATATGATAGGAGTGAAATGAGTTGTATAAATGTTTGAACAAAATGGTTGATTTGATAACAAAAAAACTGGATTTAAATTGCACTTACATAAGGTAGTTTGTGAGTTAGAAATCATCAAATTATAAAGTAGTGTAATCATAATCAAATTGAGAAGCATATGTAATATGGGCATATATGTTTCATGAAGTTTTTTCATATTTAACTACACCCAACATTCTGCACTTCTTTTTCAAGGTGGCAATGTTTTTGTAGGATTGTGAATGAAAAATATTATATAACTCGAAAGAGAACCTACCTCGGTGTTAATTTTTCCTTTTTTCACATTCAATCTACCAATATCCTCTTTAAGTTTTACTACCGTTATAAAATCCCTTATCTTCCATCCTGCGACTGCGACAGAAGATGACTGACGCGTGTAAGCAATTAAAAAAATATAGAGTTAAGATTACAGTCGATTTAACGCTGTGTACAAGATGATATCATGGAACGTGCATATTCATAATTTGACAAATAACTTCACCTTGCGTCACATTTCGGCATCGTTAAATTACGCAGTAGTGATTCTACCCCGAATATTTAATATTTTGATCTTATTGTTTTCTGGAGGAGAGCATGAGCCTAATTCGCTCACGGAATGAGAGCAAGCGGTGCGCACAAAATGTCAAATAAAATTTCAAGCTAGATAAAATTTTCCTCAAGATATTTTTATAGTTAAAGTGATTAACTCTAGCAGCAGTAAAATAAGGAGAGCAGGAAATAAAGGCAGAAGTACAGTTAGGGTGCATATAGCAAACAAACGTTATCCGTACAGGACATCGGCGGCATCGACATAGTCGCTGTGCACTGGTTCTTGTTTTTTTATGCAACTCAATAAACTGCACAATTTTTTCTTCTTCCCCTCCTCCTCCCACAATTTACGTTGTTTCTTCTTTCTCTAAATAAATGATATAATCCATTTGAATCCACAAGTGCAAAAACTTAATCCTATTGTGTTCCGTTTGAAGGCCGCAAAACCAACACTGATTTCCCTACTTTCAATACACATATATGCCAAATGCTGCCATTCATCCTGAGTTCATTGAGGGTTCGAGGTTGTCTTGTTTGCATAAAGCGGAAAGCATGTGTCATTCTGAAGAGAAAAATACTTTTTTGAGTCAACAACCAGGGGAAGAAAAAACCTCCAAAAAGTACACAACGCTTGTATCTATGTATAGTTGTGCATTATTATGTTAATGTGCTGTCTAGTATAGGTATATGGGATGAAGTGATTCATAAAAGTTAACATTGTCTCGATAAGGTGATTAAAATGGTGATGATGAGCATGTGTATTGTTATTGTATTTGTAGAAGTAGTAAATCATGTACATAATTTATGCACTCTTCCGCCACTTGTAACATGTTAAGTAGGGTTAATAGGTGATAATATTATGTGCCAATAATGATATGTTCCGTTTGTGAAATTAGATTTAGGCATATTATTCTTTATCAATCAAATATTTTTTTGATATTGAGTGTATTTTCAACACGGTTGGGTTTTGTTGTGCCGGGTCATGATATGATTCATTTTTACGTGATCCACTTCACTCATTATTATTGTCAATGTAATCGTGTCAAATGTTTGGAGAAATGTATTTCCAAATTTCCATATTTGATTGAAGAGGATGGGAAGGGAGAAAATAGGCGAATTTCCCTTCTTGAGATTTCTCCTTTGAGAAAATGTTGAACAATAGTTAGTGGAAATTTGGAGAAGACTTTGATACTTTTCTCTTTTAACCTGAATTAAAAAACTCTATGATTACGTAGGATAAAGTTTGCTGGTAAGGATGCCGACACGACACCAGACGGCAAGCAAAAGCAAATTCAGATTTTTAGAATATGAATATTCAGAAGCAGTTCCGTAAAGTCATTGAATAAAATGAGGATCATGATGACAATAAAAAGTAGTAAAAATAATTATTTTCATGATCATATATAAGCTATTTACCGCTTCGTTTCTTTCCCACCATCCATCTTTATTGGAAACTTTTGTCTTCACTCGTGCTACTTTCGAGATACGGCTCCGGACAAGATTAGAAGGTGGGTTTTATTTACGTCTCCAATTATGCTACGTAATGCATATTAACAATGATTATTGACAATGTACAACTTCTGTACAATACAAATCTCCTAAATAACCGTTTGAATTTTTAAGCATATTGCCGTTTAAGTTACAAAATCCTTTTTCAGTTTTTAAACCAACATTACAATATTTTTCTTTTCAGAACATTTAAATTGAATTTACGAACATCCGACAGTTTCCAATGCAGTTTTTTTCTTTCCACACGAGAATATATTATTACATGCATGCTTGCAACTACGCAGAAATATTTTATGAGCAATGTTTCCCGTTTGTATTCCATTTTGACTAACCCTTCTGGTTTGTAATGCAGTAGTAGTGATCCACGTATAAAAATGAGTATCCAAAGTATGCATAAATGACATTTGAAGGACAAATTTAAACCTTTATCTCAAGTCATTATTGATTACTGCATACTTTTTCTGAAGCATTTGCACTCAGATAAAATTTTCAGTTTTTTTCTCCACACTCACCCAACATAATGTTCTTCAATGTTGAAGCATTTTGCAATGACTTGACTTGCGAATAAATAATCTCCCATCTTATAACCCTTGTTGTACATCACCTCTTGCGATCTCTGTCTCTCAGCTAAAAAATGCATGCATACACGATCAAGCAAGGTTATCTATTTTAGGGTGACGAATTTCTCTTCTTTTTATGATTTATCATTGTAATATTCCTCCGTTCACTCTGTAACACAAGCATTCCTCAGAGACGGTATGGTCCTAATTCCAAAATGCACCTAGAGCTTAAACAACAATAGTGCATACGTCATGTCTGTGTTACACATTTTTAGATAAGCAGATGAGATAGCATTCATTAGGACTGTGTGTGCTCTATTGAAAAATTGATGGTGCGTCTGGGTTACATAAACAAAGTTGTCTTTAAAGTCAAGATAAACATATTTTCTGCGATCTGGATTACTTCCGTAGGTTTTCTTTCGTATGCTACTAGAAAATAATGGACGTTTTTCAAAGCCATCGTATTCATACCAAATTTAGAACCAATTTAAACCATGCAAATGTACACATCTTAAAATTCCTAAGAATGGTAGTCTGAGTCTTATGAAAAAATCAGGACATACCATCCTCTTATCAGTTTAATATGAAAAAATTGTCCTTATCTTAAAATCAAGGGTTGGGTTCTAGGTCGATATGGTTTTTATTTATTACATTGTACAATTTTTATTCATCTCGTTCACGAGTTGAAAATGGAGTTTTTTGATCTAACATTGGTTGTAAGATGTCCTTTAACTTGTGCTCTGGATGTGGCTCAATTAGTATTGATCTAAAAAGCCTGTCACGTGAACTTGGTCGTGGTGTGGTACCTGTAAATAAATAAATTGATTGATTCCTCTTCATCATACGGCAAGGTTGGTAGGAAGTAATTAACAAAAAGTGTTTCTGTGTTCTTCCCATTCACCTTATTTTTTATTCAGGATACTGCTAAGATAAGTATGGATGTGTGTGGTCGATGATGCATATTTTTGGCCCAAGTGCAATACTTCCTTTCTACCTTGAATGAGAGAAAATTAGGTTAAAAAAGGGTTAAAAAGCTAGCGGAAAACGTAAACAGAGAACTGACTATTTCTGGTATGAAATGGTAAAACTGCATTACATACACAACTATTATTGACATGCCCATTCCATGTAGAGTGCAGTGATTTTTTTCTAGAGTGTTTATAGAGATACGTACGTACGTGTACGCAAAGATGCATATCAATTTATAGACGTAAACTCAAAGTGAGCTCTGAGCTTCACCAAATTTTCATGTCAAGGCATGTATTTTCCGTTTCAAGTAATTTTGCCAATTCCATCCCTGCAGTATGAACTTATGCAGCATGCAGACACGCAGCGTCTGCTCTGTTGATCTCGACCTTCACATAAATTTCATATGCGTATCAATCCTATAAGTGTCAAGTGTCCGTTGCAATTTTCCTCTCTTCAGATAAAAATAAATTCTACAAAGTATGCACTCCCTTACGCGAAGGGATATTTCCGTATAATTTTCAAAAATCCAGATCTACAGCACAAGTTGGCACCACACAAAAAGGATATTATTAGGCAGTATACGATATCCACTTTTATTTCCATGTCATGTGATAATGGTCGATTAGAGAGAGGAAAAGGATATGAAAAAGTGGATTCCAATGGGGAATACCTAGAGTGACAATGAAGTCAAAGGTATGCATGCTGTGTGTCTTTTTATCTTGTGAAATACAAGCGTTTTTTCTCTTATTTTTTTTCAAAATTTTACTACATTCATGCAGGAGGCAGCTCAAGAGCAGCTGAGTCTCCCGCATGGTCAATGAAGAATGACCAGCAAGTGGAAAAGCGCAACGTATAACAAGACAAAGGGACATGTTCACTAGATAGGGGTCTGCTACCGGCTACCTTTTTATTTAAAAAAATGTAATGCATAATATTTTGCTTGTACAAGTTCTCCTCATATCTACTCTACATTTACAGATGCACTCAAGAAACTCGATTTTGTAGCTTTTACTCTTGAGCTAGCTCAACTGTGTAATTTACTTACTTCAGCTTGGTCATATATTTTTGTTAGGGAGGATGAGGATAAACTTGACCTCATCACTTTTCTGCCAGGGCACACAGGGATATATAGAGAAAGATTTTGCTTGAGATAAAAAGAGAACTCGCTGAGAATCTATGCTAAGGGAAACTATTTTTTGTGAGTAATTATCAAGCAGGCTATTTTTCATTTCAAGGAGCCCTTTCTGTGGTACATATGTCAAGAGACCATCATCACATAAGCTTCATCCACATATGGATTTGGTTGTACCATATAAAAAATATATAAAGGGATGAATATAGACTGACATATACCTAAAAATAAACCCTGTACAAGATGATGACGATATTATCTGATTTGTCCTATATTTTCTTGTAAAATCTCACTTGGGTGATCTCCTAACTGATTGATTGCTGTAATAACGAGCGGAATAATTAAATTTGCGGAAAATACAGAATCAAGCATTAATTAATTTAGCCAAGAGGCACACAAACCCTTCTATTTGAAAACCTTGCTTACAAGCTAATTAACAGGAACAGCGTGTAAAACTCGTAAACAATAATTAAACGAGGGTTTACGCTCAAGGCGAAAATTTTGATTTTTTTTTCTCGCACTGCCACCACCACGAGTCAAGGGTCATTTGGGAGGAAATATTATTGCGCATGTGAGAATGTTCTTTTTCTATACTCGGAGGTGAGTTCACACCTTGATATAATCATTTTTTTCCTATAAATAGCCACACAAGAGGGAAAAGTGTTTCACTTGGTTCGGATATGTTTGTCATTTGCATTTTCCTATAAGAAATGTTCATTGTTCCGTATGGCTGATTTAAAAATGTCACTTCCTCTCCCTCCTCTCCTCCTCGTAGACTAGTTTTGTACAGCTTGGGATGATTGTGAAGTTAAGGTGGCCTGAAGGAACAAGAATATAATTATTGTCGTCAGCTCTCCGACTATAATTTCTTAATGAGACAAGTGACGAGGCAAAAATTTTCCCTAAGACGAAGTTTATCTCTCTATATGTTTCTTATTAGCACGGCATACAACTTGATTTCAATATGCAAAGTGAGGATGACGGGGTCGAAGATGGATTTGAAAATTTGTTGAAAGACTTTGCGATGAAGCGCAAGTGTGACAATAAGAATTCAGATTGGTATCGTGAATGATATCGTACAAAGAAATAGAAATGGATGTGTCGCGACTGAGACGATGACAAAATGACATTATGTCTTCACTATGTGAATCATCCATTAATAATTGTAGTAATGTTGTGAAAGTGAGTTTTCCGCTTTTAAACACACATGCGCAAAGTTGAGAGGAGTCAAAAAGTGGTTTATAAGAATGAGTACAAATGAGAAAGAGGTGATTTATGGAGTTTTGACTTTGGAGAATGAGAAGATGGAAGGAGGAGTGGGGTTATACTTTAGTACTTTAGCTTTTTAGATATGCCTTATTTCAGTCACTCACTTTTTTCTCTTCTAATTGTTATTAAATTTCCGTCTTGTGGAACACACGACAAACAAATTTGACTTGGTTCGCTGCTCCTCTCTATGGTTTGGCTTTTTTGATATCAAAAGTTATTTTTTCTTTCATTTCACTCTCCATTAAAAAGCAAACTTTTGCGCCAGGGAACTAGTGAGGAAATGGGTTGAGAATAAGGAGCAAATAGGATGCAACGAGACACAAACCATTTCCAAAAGTACGTGATGCATTAAACAACTGCATGACAATTTATTTTTCTCCTAGACAAGTTGCGGAGAAGGATTGAGAAAAAAGTTTCTTTTTAGATAGCAATTAGTCAACCCATCTGGTTACTGTCATCATATCATCATGTAATTACATAGGTAGCTACAATCTTAATGGCTAATAACATAGCGAAATTATTAAACCGTCGTGATGGGCCATATGTGAAGGTTTGTCGTGCGAAAAGTTTATTTGCTTGGGAGCAGTAATTCAAACAAAAAGTTGGTATAACCCTTGCAAAATACTTAAGTAGGTGATAGTCTATCCTCAATGAGTTTATATATGAGGGAGATCAGCAAGTCAAATAGATATAGTGGGGGAAGGGAAGAGAGGAAATTGTAAATAATATTGTGTCATGCTTGCTACAATGCTAATTTCACTCTGGATGGAAATGTGAAGGTGGGTGACTTGACAAGTTTTCTTTTTCTTGGGAGCACTTTGCGTGTGCTCCAATTAGTCTTGAGGGTTGAGAAGAGGAGAAGATGGGGATTTTAAGGGAAAGTTGTGACAACATCTTGGGGGAAATAATTGATATATTGCGAGTATTCTTGTATTTTTGTATGAGTGTTTTTACGCCAACAAATGTTATTTCAAATGGCTGCAGTTGTACAATTGGAAGTAAGACCTGCCCACTAAATTTTTAAGTTAAGGCAGATTAGGTACCATCTTTCGATGAATACAAATAATTGAATTAAATATGTATTTTCCAAATAATCCTTTCTGTGAACAACTTGGATTATTTTCCTGTCTGATAAATTATATTTCACGTCACACCAAACACATCCTATTTCCTCCTACCCTTCCTCCCAAGAAGCTTTTTCCCAAAAAATCTCCTTTAAAAAGCAGACAAGGAACAAAAGAGTCAAGGCCTAGAGTACTTTTGTACAGATTTATTTTTCTCCTTCCAACCCTCATTTCATTCACGGTATGTTCTCCTCTTACCGTGAGGTCAGCGGCAATTGAGTGTAACTGGAACGAATTTGTCATCACTTGCCACAATGTGTCTCACACTTGCAAACAAACCTCGAAAACACACAAGAAGGCTGAGGAATGACTTTTTAAACAAGTGATTTATGATTAGACTTGAGGGAGAGGCTGTAAATCATTTGCCCACTTGTTCATCAAATCATTATCCCCACCATTTTTCCTCTCATACAGTTAGACAACAAGAGTGTTTCTGTTTTTCAAAAAAGAAAACTATTTTCTCGAGACAGCTCGACGCATGTGAAATCCTCGATTTGACACTTTGTCTTAAGTTGAGTTGATCAAGCTCCTTATTTTTCCTTGCGTTTCCTTCATTTCTCACTCATTCATTCAGTGCCATGCTTGCCAGGGAGGAACATCTCTCAAAAGGGCAGAGAACACCACCCTATACACACATGTTCGAGGAGAATAGATCAAAAAAATGACACGGTTTTTCAAGACCACAGGAAAGCCCTCTTCAATCTTTAACCATAATATGGAACTGAGCTTAGAAATTAATTTCCTCTCACAGTCCCCGCATCTCAAACACTGTATCACCTTGAGCATGTAATGACCAGAGAAAATTTCAACGAAGGGATGGTTGATCCCATCTACATAATTTTTTACATGCCTCCACGAAAAAAAACTGATGTCTCATCCTTCTCTATTTTTTCTTATGGATATTATTGTCCGCCATACGCCAAAAATATACAAAGCTAGCCCTCTCATATTACATTCATTTTGAGGCTTGCGCCCCACTCGTTTCAATAAGCTAACGAGCTATTAGCATTGTATTGCAAGTCCATTTCTGTCACTTGTTCCTCTATTTAGCTTCTATCACACATTGAATGTCCAAGAGATATTCCACTCATCATTTGCTTCACTCACTTCATCTCTCTCTTTCCCCATTCATCCCTTTGACAGGGAAGGGAACACTTGTAATACGCCATTCAACTCATTACACCACTATTGTCCCTCATATTTCACCGTGTCATCCGACCATTATGCAAATGAGGGCTATCCCATTACACTCTATGGCTATTTCAAACTGTCACAGAGCCAGAGACCCGGATCGGATTGGATATTCGAATAAAAAAATTATAAATGCGAAAATTAGCCAACATTCTTTGGAATCCAAATATATTTTCATTTGGAGGATTCATCCATGTATAAAAAATTCTCATATCGTGTTCTCTGCCCCATGGCATGGGAAGCACATTCCTTTTACAAACCTCAAAAATGGCCGACAATTAACGAGTATGCAATGATACGCTGCCATAAGCGATGATATCTATTTGGTGGTTGTTGCTTACGTAGAGTAGATAATATCCTCATCATCATTACCATTTCTCCTCTCATCCTCATCGCATGTCATCAGATGGGATTTTCACATGATTGTCGTCGTCATCCTAATTAAAATTGGGAATCATTAAATGAATTACGAAGACGCAGTAAAAATATCAAGAGGAGCGTTTATGGCTCTCCGAGTGATATAGTGAGGAGGAGAGGACGAAAAGCATTCCACTTTCTGCTACTTGTCTCTGTCTGTAATATTGCGTGTGTAAGGATATACCTAGGGGTTCCATTCTGGTCGCGCTTCTTTTATGGAGCTAAAGGTGGATTGCATTTTCCACCTCAAGAAGAAGAAAAAAAAACAGTCGGTTGCTGTGTTTGATGCACTTGATGAGTGTGTGTGTGTTTTTTGACGGGAAGGTTTTCCTCCTTGTTGGCAGAGTCGAAAGGGGTATTTAAGAAGAGGAAGTGGTTCACAGGCACGCAAAGTCCGAGTCAACGTGGCACGCACAAAAAAGGAAAAATAAGATGCTCCAAAAAGGAGACTCTTTTATAATGTGATGAGCTCAGAAGGAAAGGTCTATTAGTGATCTTAATAATAATTATATGTGGGGCTTTAAGGATGGCAAGATAATAACTAAGATTCTCTCTTGATATGATAAGATGATGATATGATGATGAGGATCGTCTTCCTTTCCAATAATTCATTAAAAGGATGATAAAACAGGAAATTATGCTTTTCCTTGGAATGAAACGGGGTACCCTTGCAAATCCTTTCGTGGGAGACCTTCACAAACTTTGAAAAAGTTCATTTTTCACTACTCTTCACCACTAGCCATGTTTGTTCCTCGCTCCGGGGTAACGGGAGAATCTCACGAATTTCGCTTCTGTCTCAAGAAAAGAGAGGAGATCTACACTTTCCACGATACACGATCCATCCATCGACATGGCATCCGTCTATCATGGTCATGAAATGTTGCAAGCTAATATTTCGTCATACATTACTTGGATGGCAGATAGGTATAGGAAAATTTGAGATAGATTTTTTTTCTACACAGGATATTCCTGGGATAGATGTTTGAAGAGAGTGTCCATGTTTGACAGTGTGTTGTCGCGAGGGAGAGAGATTATTGCGCATAGTAAATTTTATCTAATGATCCAATAAGCAATTACGTTGTGGAGCTTGCGCTCTGCTGGGATGTGATGTATGCAGAGAGATTCTCGCTGTTAGTGTGCAACGGAATGATTTTTTCATATGGATTATTATGGCTAGCAGCTTTGATTTGATAGGATTGACTCGTGGGTTCCAATATCAAGATGTCAGTCACAGCATGACTCATGCTTGGGTTTTTTTCTCTCCTAGGTTCATTTCAGCCTAGACATTTTTTTCAGTAATCAAGTCGCGTACGTCGATGGTTTGCTCAAGAGAAAGAAAATGTGTGAGGGTAGGGGTATATATGAGTATATATTTGGTATAAATTATGCATAGAGGCTACAGGCTAGAAATAGAGCTCCTTTTATAGAAATAAATTAAAGTCATGATCGACCGATCCTAATCATATTTACATTCATTTTTCATTAGCGATCCATTTTCCCCTCTGCTGTAAACCAGGGAGTGAGCCAATCTTGTTGATTAATACGCAAGCAAGGTGGGCTCAAGTTTGCGGGTAGTATAAGATTGTGACAGAGAGCTTGATAGAAAAATAACTAGTAGATCGTTGTCAGACGGAATCCGACATTATGACGTTGTTTTAAATTATTATACTTATCGTTAGTGTTAGTTTTGCCAAGAAAATATTATGCTTTAAAATTCCTTTTTCCCCTCCAGAAAACGTTACAAAAAATTACAATTATCACCTGTTTACATTTTCTCAGCCAAAACTTATGTTACAGACATCTGCCAAACTTATTTTTTATTCCGTAAAACTGGAGCAATTAACAATCCATTCGTGTTTGATTTCAATGCAAACCTCATTCCATTCGATTTTTAGCATCTCACCTCTAATATCCGTTTTGACCAGTAAGCCAACACTTTACAAAAGCGATTCCACTCCGTCTCAACTCAACTTCTCCATTCTCCTACTGCTACAATAAAAAAATGCAATTTTTCTCTATCTTTCTTCATTTTACAAAATAGGTACGTAGTGAAACTCATGTACCTCTTAAAAAGTAACGCGCTGACCATTCCCATCCCTTTTGAAATTACCGCCACACGACATGCTCACATCCTCACACTAATATTCGGACATTGGAGCGGTGATTCTTTTGGTTTTTGTGTTAAATATATTTTTTGTCTACCTCTCCTTGCACCTCACATCACACATTCCAAACCCAGAAGAGATTTTGAGGTGCCCCTTTTGTTAATAGATGAGATGGCATGACTGAGAGATATGAATCTAATCAGAGTGTGGGATCAGTCGCAGCGCAATTATTGTAAGAAAAACGTTGATAATCTTTGCCATCCGCCTTTTCGCAGCGTTTGCCCGCACTCATTAAACAAGTAATCGTGGGGATATACCTTTCCTTTTAGCTATAGAGAAGACTGTCTCAATAATATAAAAAATGGTTTTTAATTTCCCTGCTGTAAAACGTTCCGCTCATTATTACACATTATCACCCTTCCCACCAACCATGAAACACAGCAAGGAGGAATCTTCATTTGAGATCTGATATTTGAAAATTGTGAGTTTTGTGGTGATTTCATCATGTTGAGAGAAGACAAAAAAGAATATTCGTTTTTATATATATCATCACCATCTCCCTACACAAAATCACAAAATCACACACACACAAGCTCAATTACTCTGTAATTTTAATTAGAGGTCTTTTTAATTAACACACACAGTCCGAATGTCAAGTCTCAGGGATTTCTCAGTGTGTGCATGCGCGGAATGGGCTGGAGGTGGAGGTGTTGTGTCTCTTCGTGCTTATTTTTTTCTTCCTCCGCTTTGAACCACTATAGTGTAACTTCCCGTTGGTCTCCATCCTTATTATGGGAAACTATAGTGCGTGGAGGATATACTTGTGACGTTTGCTCCTAATCATGATGATGTGATGATGAGCCCTTTTGCCTGGGAAATCAATTGCGTGCTTAAGAAATTTAACAAGTGAATGTTTTTCGACTTTTTTGAGAATATATCTTGAGTAGAGAAACCTTATTTTTGTAATGTAACAAGTGTAAAAGGGGAGCTTTAATTTAAACTTGAGGCTTTGGCCAAAGAGGAAAAAACAGAGTAATTATTATTAAGCACAAGGAATGAAAAACGGTCAAAACGCGGAGGTGAAGTGGAGGGAAACATGAATGGGAAAAATAACAATTTTTAATTGTTTATTCAATACCACACTACCAACTGTATCTTTGAGATGATACAGTGTGAAGGAAATAATAATAGGAAAAATCTGAATAAATTTACATAAAAGACGCATTTAGCTTGATGGGGACAGTTGTAAAATAGAAATAGAACGCACACGACGGAGGGTGCGTATGAACGTGTGAAAATATTAAAGAACATTGAACGGGAGTTTTTGAAGAGATTTTTTTTAAACATGTAAGATTGAATATAACCTGATTGACAGGAATAAGGGGATGTCGTCCCTTCAATAATTTCAATGTCAGAGTAATATCCCTCAGTTTAGCATATTATTGTGCGACAAAAAAGCGTGCAATTTCAATTCTAGATTGTTTACTCTTGTCCTTCCGGTTAAGTCTGGGAGATTATGTGCAGAATCACAAAAGTTTATGTTGGATATAGAACATCTATATATATATTTTTTGTAGTATGGATGTATTTACTATATTATGTGTGTGATTTGATGATAATGATATATCTCAAGCGTGGCATTAAATCCTCCATGTATGAAATGCATAGAAGAGCAGTTGTTATTTTTTCGTGGTCAGTTTCCACGTTGAAGTGCATGTGTATATATGAGAGTGTGCTCATATACCTTGACATGATAACTCTTTGTCCGTAACAGCCTTGGTCAAGTGATCCCGATTCTTTACGGCATTGACTCCGACTCTCAATCTCACTTTGTTTGAGAGAGGGAATTTTTCCTAAAATTAATATTGCTCCTTTTCTGCACTACCACTTTTTGCGTAGGGGTATGAATAATTTGCAAAAAAAAAGATAAAAATCTTAATCGCTTTTTTTTCTTCTCTCTCTCAACGCCTTGTGCTGAGAGATGGTGATAACGATATGAAATGTGTAATTGAAAAAAAAAATCCTTTCGCCTTTCAATACATTTCAATGGGATAGGGAAAATTTGGAAAAATTCCAGAAAAACTTTTTCCAGACAAATTATGAGAGGAAACATCTTCGAGATAGGAAAAAATCGTTTTATATTACACGCACTCTGCAAGGGTGCAGTCATTAAGACTGTGCATGAGCATCATGATGCTCGTAAAGAGGAGCATATTAGCCATTTATGATGTTTCCTTTAGGAAAAAAATCTACACGACTAAATAAATTCTGCTCGCTTTCAAAATAAATAGTGCTCTTCAGGTGGTTGTTTTGTTCCTCGGTAAAAGCTTAAGTTTTTTTTAAAAGGTTCCTTGGAATCAACAATTTTAACAAATAAGCTCCTCATTTTTTTCCCCCGAGGATGCTTGTTCCTTGTCAAATATTTGGTTATTATGTGAGTTATGAAAGTCATAACTTTTATTGTAGGGCTTTCGCTTCATCTCATTGGGATTAGCGAAATGAGAAAGGTTTTTTGAGTGTGCATTATAGCGCACGGGGAAAAGTGATTTGTACTTTGGAAAAAACAAGAGATTTTGAGCACAACATATTTTTTTATGATGACCACCTCATTTCATATCGTGTCTGTTGGTGCATTATATAGTGTAAAGGATGAAAGGCCACCCGGGAAGGGAGAACGGGGATTTTTACTGCTTGCAATAATTATTAGTGTTGTACCCAGAGATAAAAAAGTAAAGCAGATTTTTGAAAGAGGCAAAGTGTCTGAGGAGATGGGTGCGTTGTCTGACTAATCAGTAATGTAATGTCATTAGCACATAAAGTCCACTAGTAAAAGTCTGCTTAGGTTTTTAGAAGCAAAGCTTTACCAAAATACGTTGTAGAGAAAATTTTGGGCATGAGGATGCTAAAGGGGGAAATCATTTTCTGTTATTACGATTTTCAAGGTTTACAGCAAGTGGCTGCGTAGCCTCTATTTTTTGAAATCTTTTAAACTAATAATTTGCAATATTATAAGGAACAAATATACTTCCCAAGTGCATATTATAAAGATAGCAAAACTGTTTTCCTGTTTTTACGACATACTTTAAGTATTTCACGGAGACAAAATAAAATCGTTTATTTCTATTTCTGGTACACTTTTCCAGACTGATTTTTTTTCTTCTCCGGAGATAAAAATATACCACGGTTTTCTGCAACTGCGGGGCCTGTCAAGTGGGGAAATATATATTACGCATCTCGTTTATCCTCTTGACGTACCTCAAAGAGTTCAATTGGGCTCACTTAACCTACACGATATCAGTTATTCCAACCAGAAAAATTCAGCGAGTGAACAGAATCCATCCAGATTGAAGAGATGGGTGAATTATGCATACTGGAGTGCACACACACTCAAAGCGTATCCGCGCATGTATCTGTTTGATTAAATTAAATAACTGAATAATAAAAATATGGATGCACCAGAAGGAAAAATACTCGTAGAGATGCTAATACTAGTTCCATTGGGATTTTTCATCGGGTGCATTCTCATCATCCGCATCCACCGTGATTATCATTGGGAGAGGTGTCAGCGACAAAATCCCAGTAAATTCTCACCGTCATCGTATCCCCGTCGTCGCCTCTTATTATCGGAAATTATCATTTTCGCTTGGGATCCATCCATGCTTCATCTGTCTGTTGCTGATAACCTCCCATGCGATTCACAGATGTACACGTACACATATACACATTCATCCATATTACCTAAATATTTTTATACCTATAAATAATCTACGACTTGAATCTCATCCCGTCAAACACACACAAGGCAAAGTTTCGCCACGAGGTTGGGATGTGATTGTGTTGTTGCTGTGTTGTTTTGAACCGCACCTCTTTCAGTTCCCACTACAAGTAGACAAAAAATAAGAGACCTAGACAAGATGGACACTTTTTGTACCTGACTTTTACACACATTCATCCTAAAACCTCAAATCATTCATGGTACATTCCGCTATATACAATCTCTGTATTTACATATGTGAGCACATCTCCAATCTATCATTATATTAGCCATCATTTTCTTCATGCATAAAATATATTATAACAACAAGGCTCACTGGCTCCTTCTCTCTGTCTCCTTGTGTGAGAGTGCAAACCGATTTATCTTGAGAGGTAATCATCTTCGATGAACGTACATTCGTCATCATGCTCAGCACAACCTGCTGCTGCACATATTTCTCTTGTCTAAAAACAAAACCCGGCAGATCACTTCTGCATTTGGTTCCATACCTAAGTTCTTAATCCATTATGCATCAAATCTGGAGTCCACCTGAGGTCCAACTCTGCATGATGTGGTTGTGTTTGAGTGAGCATACATCCAATATATGAAAAGTAATGAGGATGGATGATGAAAAAGGATTACTTTTAAAAGAGAGAAAGAGTAGAAGGAAGTTCGAGTTTTATCTGGTGTATTCCACGTTCACACCTTATTATGCAATAATACATTGACAAAAATGTTCATAATGATCAAATCCACCTCTCGATTAGATCTAAAGGATTGATGAAAAATAACATAGGCTGAGGTGGTGATGAGGCAACTTATGTGTGATTGGAGTGCGGGGGTGTGAAGAAAATGATCTTTGGCTCATCATCTCATCCCTCTCTTCTCAGATGGTGGTTATAGATGAGGCAAAATGTACACACAAATAATAATGGTATGAATGACTCAAGAATATATTTTTTTCTTCTCAGAAGGAATTATTATTTTATGCATAAGTATGAAATTAGAGATGAAATATTTTGTCCCTCTTTGGCTCTATCTTCATTTCAAATAATTATCTCAAATCATCATCATCCCCACCACCGCAAGAAAAAAGTGTTTTCGGAACACACCCAATCCAACACCCGTTGCATCATTGAATTCTTGTGAGGAGAGTAATTTGAAATGAGAAAGAGAAAAAATAGCATGCAATTCACCACAAATACCCCTGCTCTCCTCACAAATAAACTGTATAGCTGTCTAGCCTCCCATTTCTTTCTATATGAGTGACTTTTACATGAACTTTGTACATTGATCATTGTTACATGGGTATGAATGTGATTGTGGATGGCCATTCAGCAAATATAATTCTGGGCACATGTCAATCCAAAGTAATTACAGTATCTCGTGACAATCATTACACCTCATGGTTATGATCACCCTGGTCATCCTCAAGTGAGGTTATACTCTATCCTATTGGTTTGGAGATTGCAACAGGTGAATCCATAAGGATGCGGAGTAAGATGCGAAGATTGAGATGGAGAAGGTGTCAGTGTAATTTACTTGGTCAGAAAAGGAAATAAATGATTAATGGGATACTTCTTGGATGATTGGGGGAAGGAGCTTAGAAAAAAAATATTTTCTTTAGGATTGATTCTTCTTCTCTCAAGAAAGATGATGATATAAAAGGGGAAAAGTGCATTCCAACAGGTGGAAAAGAGGGATGAGGTGAGGCTCCATGGGTATAACAAAAGAGGAAATTTTTTTCCCAACCGTTTCATGTATTATTTTGTTGAGCAGTGACAAATTGCTGAGATGAGATTATTACTCGGATTGTGTGAGGTGAGGTACTTGAGAAAATATGTAAGATTGCTTATAACTCTTTGGACTTTTAAGTCAAGTGCTGCTGTTGTGGTTGCTGAGTAAGTTGAAAATTGAGATTTTGCCCTTTTGAGCTGTTGCATTTTCTCACCTCCCACATGCGAGAGATGGATTTGGCTAGTAATACCAGTGGAAGTGGAGTTTGTTCTGGGAGTTGATGATGGATATTGTGACATGGTAATTGTTCCTTGTAGTGGGTATTATTCATTCAAATGGGAGTGAATATTGGTGTTGCCACAGCTGATTGAGATTTTCAAGCGGTGGATGAAAGACTGAAGAATGAATGATTTTTCAGAGTTGGACTCTGCTTGATGCACGAGGAAGGTGCGTGACCGTAATGTGGTGAACTATGGACTTGAGAGTATTACATCATCAAAGTGTATATAACGGTGGTGGTACATGTGTACTGGCTGGAATATGATAAAGTTGGGAACATTTTTTTTTTTTTTTTTAAATTTCATCATGAACAATATTATTGTTGTTAATTATTTATATCCAAGATCAAAATAAATGAAGCGATCTATGTATAGATGTCATATGTTGAATACGCTTAAACTTATTATACCATTTCGAAGTCACACTTGCCAAATTACAAAATATTTTGGCCCTTTAACCTGTCCAAACTCGATTTCTTCACAATATCCCAATTTATATTTAGGTTTTCCGATTTTTTCTAGGAATACCAAAGTCCCAATTCTGTTTTTTTACATTAAATTGTGTAATAAATCTTCACATCTCACGCCGACTTATATTCCTCGGTACACTGTGTTCCTCATCTCATAAAATATTTATTCAGCTTTGTACACCTACCTCTCAAATCCTCTCAAAATATATGCTCTACCGATAACAAATTGCTATACGGAGTGTAACATAATTGAAGTCTTATAAGCTTTGAAGTTATCCCTTGTACTCGAGCCCTTGGGAAAGCTCTAGAAAAACCGACGGCGATCTGGGGTGCCATCAAAGTTAGAAAAAAACTTCCTTTCTCTCTCATCCCATTTCTTATTATTCCTTCCTACTCAATTTATTAAAGTGTGTGTGGTGGTGTTACATAATGAAGCTTGTAATTTACAAGCTTGTTTTTGGCAAAGACTTCAACTCTGCAGGAAGACGGAATGATTACAAGCTCCAAATTACAATTAATCACTGCTCAGCAGTAAAACTTCCACAAGATCTTCTCATAAAGTCCACCTCTTTTCCTCCTCTACTTCAAGCTTGCATTCCTATCAAGAAAAAATGTCTAGTAAATCAGAGTCTGTTATAAAAAGTGTTGCGCTCCATCTCAAAAGTGGACTTCCAACTGGGAAGTAATTAAACTGATGAGGAATCGGGAATTGTCCCAATAGGGCTTCTATCCCTTCTTATCTTTTTATTTCTTGTGTACGCGCTCACAACCAAATTAGCCGGTTGCTCCCTTTAGAAAAAAAGGGCGATGTTGGAGACTTCCCAATCACAACAGAAATTGCCTAATAATATTATCCAAGTGAGAAATTATCCTAAGTGGTTTTCCATAGGGGAAAAAATCTAGGTGAAAATAAGGACCATGTCTGTTTTGGACTTTTTATTGTGTTTCCCTCCAACCTCCAAACTTATTCTTTCACAGCATGTCCTCTTTCTAGAAGAAAAAAATTCAGTATTGCTCTCCGGCTGATTAACTATAGGTACACATAAAACTATGAGGACTATGCGTGTGTGCATCTCATATTTACGGCGTAATTAGCCATTGACTTTTTTACTTTTCATGAATAATTAGCCACAAGCGAGAAAAGAGGGGCGTAGAACTAATCGACTGTCCTAAAAAAATATCGCCGCTGTTTCTCTTTGTACTTCTAGCACGCTATGCCTCTTTTAAGTAGAGTGAGCACCTTATGGCATCTTCCTGAAAAAAATAGAATTTTTTCGTACAACCCCTTTCTCTCTCCTCAGCCCGCCTTTGATCTCTCCATCTGATAACTCTCATTATTTATTAGTTCTCCTGTCACAACTTTAAAGAGTGGCGGAATGTCCTTCGAAGATGCGAAAAAAATATCATTACAAAATTCTGAGAAACTTTAAACACTTTTTTCTCAATTTGATTACACTAATCAATCTTTTATTTGAGGTCCAATGCTCCTGATTCACTAATCGTGAGATTTTCAGCTTCCCTTGTGCATTTTTGAGTGATTTCTTCAATAGGAAAAATTATTCCGATTCTATACGTGCTTTCAATCTCGCTAGTTGTGTCAAGCTAAAAAAAAGCCGAAGCGTTTGTTTCCTCTTTTTGAGTTTACTTTTGTGCGATACGCGTGATGATGGCGTGTCGTGCCCGAGTCATAAAAGCTTCCTCATTGTGAAAACTGTGAACGACCAAAATACCTTTAGCTTTTTGATCATCCTCATATTTACGTGAGGTGAACCACCATCGATATATTACGTCTTTAGTAATATCTATGAAGCAACAAACATCACAAGTTACCTTATCGATTGGCACGGTGCTGGGGCGACAATCGGCACAAAATAAAATATCCGTGGTGTATTTATTATATACACACCATCGTATCGTGAGGGGATTGAAAAAGAGAAAATTTTTATGCAAGATGAAAGATTCAAGAAT
>JAHZNA010000876.1:0-46866 GCA_027743935.1 Sinodicranocentrus sp. ZH6 | reverse complement strand
TAAGCTGATGTATCTACGTTTATTCGTTTAAACTCCTTATGTATTTTGTGCGATTAGCGCGCAACGGGCCTTCTAGTCATTTTATACTCCCATCCACATCGTCGAATGAATCCTTAAAATGTGTGAAACCATCGTGCTTTGGAGAAAAACATAGGAGCCGCACCGGACCTGTTGTCTGCATGATGCCACCCATTATCTCTCAAGAAATCACCAAACTTTTTATGAATGAGTCATGCCGTGCGGTGCCCATCAAGTCGTGGTTGATGTTGATGTACCCATTGGTTAAAAATTAATTTGCCATAAATTTTCCAGAAAACTGTGGAAAAAATACCTCAATAAAAGAAATGAAGGCTGGTAAAACATAAAGTCACGCCTTTCCTGAGGGCATAATTGATATTTTGACTGTGCTTACAACGTCAAGTAACATGAAACTTGTGACAAGTTGAAAATTCATGTGTAATCTTTCGCTGCGCGCGAGGATTTTGTGACTTTTATGACTTCGAGGTCTATTTTCTATTGCAAACAGTTTGATCGATATACATGCGCATACTTATTCATGAGAAGTTACAGTCCGTGGGTGTATTAACAACATGCACATGTTTAGCCGTTTTTATGGACTCAGACGCTTTCTTGTCTGCTGGAATCGCAGATTTGTTTTCGTATGCATAAGTATGTAATTACAATCTATAAATGCAACACGCATATAATATTTGATGTGGACATGTTATCACATTATCATGTTCTTAAAAAATCATGATTTTTGGGAAATCTCTCATTTTATCTTGAACATGAACGAGAAACTAAGGAGAAGTAATGTATTGTATTAAATTCCGTGTATGTTACCAACTTCATAAACCCTTGTTCAATTGTGTGAAAAATTTATATTCCAGCATTAAAACAATATTGTATACTGTGCTTTGCATTAACTATACCTCTCTAGTTAGCAAGTCGACCACATCCGTACTGGGTTTACTGTGCTACGCAAAATCGCTAATTTACTTAGTAGCTTGCTCTACTATTTCTGGTAATTTTGGTAAAAAAAATGAGAACGGAAGCACGTGCCAAATTTTTACCTAGTGATAGTAAATATATCATGGCACCCCTTTTACTCGATCATTTAAAATTCTGTAAGCGATCTTAAAGTCTTGATGTGTTGAAACAACTATATAAATCTGTCAAAGTTGTAAGAAATTGAAATCCTGACTGAAAAAAACGTGAAAAGTAATGCATATGGTCTGATAGTCTGAAAGCTTTAGGCAAGTGTTTGATCTCACATTTTAAATACGTCAAAAAGCATGACTCACATTTTGCCCATGGTAAGTTTTGCCGGAAAAATTGTATGTTACTTCATGAAATTGTAAACTACTCGTAATTTCCCACACACCAATCGTAGGTTACCGTTCTATGTTAATGTAGTGTAACCTAAAATCCATTGTTTCGTTGCTGGATTCTTTGATAAAATCTAAAAAGAAATTTTATGCACTATTTTATCGTTGTATGGAGTAGAATAGAATCATGTTTATGGTAGGGATTTCGTGTAAAAAATCAAATCTTGAGGAGGATAACTATTATTGCGATAAAATAAAAGATAATTTGATGATGCAAATGTAGTTTCTAAAAACATGTGAGTACCTATTAGACTGAAAACTTGCGTTTAACCTTTTAAGGGTTGGGTTGGGTAGTATGCTAATATAGTAGACACTGTGCTAGTACATATTTAATATATAATAAATATATAGTACTTGTGCTAATCTTGCACAAAGTATTTACAGTAATAAATTCAAAAATTATTTTTTAATTCTTTTTAGCTCGTGTGGAGAAGATATTTGTGGAGAACGAATGTGAAAACTGTACACCAACGCAGACAAGGCTTGTCTACAGGTGGGTCAACAATTTTATAGAAAAACATCCTGAAATGTTTCGTGCAGCGCTGGCAAAGTATGCAGAAAACCTTGGTATAAAGCTCCCACCGGATGAGAGGAAGAAAATGATAGACGTCCTTGGTGCTGATCCATAAATGTGGATTGCTTCAGTCATCACAAGTCATAAAGAAAATAGACTTAAGGCTTAACAGCAATGAATGATAATAATTTACATAAATTATAAAATTGCAATAGACAATAGTAAATGTAGCATTATATGACTATGACATAATACCGACAAGTAAGTGTGAAAATGAAAATATTTTTCATCTCTTGTAGCTGTAAGTTGTTAACTGTCATATTGTTTTTCTGACGGTCTGTCGTTAAAGTTTAGTTCAGCTTATATTATATATAGAAGAGAATGATATTCTTTAAAAAATAGTTTTACTTTCTTTTTTGTTTTCAATGCCTGTTTGTAGCTTAATTATTACCAATCATGAAGGTTGCATTTTATCTGAGTTTGCGATAAATATTGTGTAGTTTTGGAAAAACATAATTAATTAGAAAGTTGTGCAATACGATCGCTTGCGTCGCAGGCAGATTTACCTGAAATGTACTGCAATCTTCTCTCCTTGTGTTGTGTTAGGGTGAGACATGTAGTTTAGAGAAGGGTTGAAATGCCAGGCCAGGCCTTTATTCTGTGATATATAGATTTACTGGACTAAAATCACGACTCGGAAATTTGTATGCATGTGTAAGTGAAAACTAACTTTTGAGGAGGGATTCGATATTACGATAGGAGTTATTTTATGTAATGTGGTGGCGTAATTGGCGTTGGTGCAACTGCAAACAAATTATCACGTAATGATTTTCGTCAATTTTCAAGTTAAAATACAGGGCAATGCCATTACGAGGCTCAATGGTTAAGTCAGCGTATTCTATTCTAAATCCACAGTTGGGAAACGTTCAGAAGTCTAGTTGTACAATGAAAAGTGACCTTCACACTGACATGACAAATGACGTCATATATTATTCAGTTCTGCTTTTATTATCTTATATCTTGAACCCCGCACACCATAATAAAATCATTTCTTGTTCGCATTTGTTATCCAATCTAACCAACGTGTTCTGACATAACTTGGAAACGAAGTGAGAATGAACCAGACGTCAGTCATCCAACTAGTATATTCATCACTTCATCAGCGAAAGTTACATAGGTACCTACTTATTGTAGAAACTTTCAGTGGTTGATGAGACTGTGTAACTGGATTAATAAAAATGAATTCCATGTATGTACAAATGTACTTGTTCCACTAATCCACTGTGTAACAGGAAAAAATACATGGCCTTGCTCTAATGCGTAAAACTAGGACTTAATTCCAATATGTTGTTCCACTTCATGTATTAAAATGTTTTATAACATAGTACATGCTCATACCACCATTTCCGAAAGCAAATAAAAGAAGGAAAATAGAACACGTGTGGTTGATTAAATACAACAAATTTTTACTAATGTCGAATAATACATTGATTGGTTATTGGTTAAGTTGCTCCAATTCGTAACATAATATTTAGTAATCCCACCCTGACAGTACACCACCCCACCCACTGTCGTATATGCCATCATATATATATTAATTACGTGTAGGGAAAGTATGTGTAGGAATTCTATGTTTGTAGGCTTAAGGGTGCCACAATCCTGGAGCTCTATTGGACATAATAAAAAATTTAATTGGTGAAGATAAATAGTTGTAGTGCATTACATAGCGTGGGAGCATTGCTTCATTGTATTACGACGAAACTTCTTACATCCAGGTTATTCTAAGCTAAACAGGATTCTTTCTGTTTAGTTATATTATGCTAATGAGTTAAACAAACTTTTTTAATTAAATTATTTACATGCGCTTTAATTACGAGTCCATCATTATGAGCTGTGCACATGCAGATACGAAGATATTATTACATTCCAGCCACCAAATCGCATCGTTCCAGTTTTACTTTTAGATCTTCGCGTGAGCGTGAATATAAAAGAATTGAGGAAAAAGGAAAATTATACCTGTAAGTTTTTAATTGTGTGCCGCACTAGAATATTAATGAATCCTTGATGAGAAGATGGTCTTCCTAATACTTAATAAATAGGCGCAATTTTCCTGTCTTTGTAAAAGTACAGAAATGTGAAGTGCAACAGTGCAAACAATAACAATCATACAAAATACGTTCACTCTATCACGCTTGGTTGGTTCTATTTTTCTTACCCAGTCACCAGTTGCCAGTGTTTGATAATATTCATGTAAAAATGGATATACCTTTTCCTTCAGTATCATAATATACGTGATGTTACAAAATTTGATACCCTAGCTGACATTAAAGGCCCAAATAAATCAGAAATCAGTAGACTGGCTATTCCGATGTTATCCGGATGTCAAAGAAAAAGCGACAAAGACGAATCTTATCTTTCAGGCTAAACTAATCGAATCAGCACGCAGGCAAGATAAAAAACTTGTACCGGAAACATTTATTGCGCGTTTTTATAAAATAGCAGAGGTTCATGCAATAAGTTGAATGCTTACATACTCTCCAGTTGTAAATTCAGTCATAGAATGCATATTACTCTATGAATTCAGTAGTTAATTTTTGAATGTTAAATTTTGGACTATCTAAAACTGACGAGGTTAAAATGAAATGAAAACAGTCAGTTGCCAGACTTATAGTGAACAGAAGTATGCAAAACCATAAGACTTGCTTTGTGGCACTAATGACTAAATGTAAGAACAGCTCTAGGCTAGATATTGAGTACTTTTAAATTTCTGTTATACTAATGAGCAGACAAAGCCAAAGTCTATGATATCGCAGTAAAATTTATGCATTAAATGACGATAGCTTTAAGATAGCGTTCCCAAGTTTGCGTCCAACCATTTTATTTATGTATTTAGTAAGTTTTCGTTTTTTAAACCACAACCCGCCCGTTTCCTGCTTCAATTACAGTACAAACTAGCCATATACTCTATATATATTTTTATGAACAATGTTAAAATACATACGATCTAGCAAAATCAGGCTTTAAATTTATTGCTATAATAAATGATAATGAAATCGTCTTTTAAGTATAGTTGGCAATTTGGCATTAGCGCGTTAGGCAATACAATTAACTATTTTCATCGACCACATTAAATGCAGTTTACTTTACACTAAATGAATATGTACGATATAGTCTCGATTTCAAAATCCAAAAGAGGAGTATTATTCTTCTGACGAGGGGTCTCAGATAGTCGTTAAAATTAAAATCATGACCATATTTCATTTCATTTAATAGTAATGCTAGAAGGTTTAGCAAAATTCAGATGATCGAAGCTCATCATATGTCATATACCAACCAACTCTGAGAAAGCATGCTTTGTAAATTTTAAATATAAGTTAATCAGTTAACCATGCTACGGTTATATCTGCAGTTTAATGTAAAAGTCTATAAACTTCACATAATAATATAGTATACACTTATTGTTAATCTTTAATCTTATATGTCTACACTACTTCATGTATAAGCGTTTCCAGTCCTGTATTTTAGTAATATATTATGTGTAATAATTTGATTTACATGCTGTTTTTGTCTAACGATAAGTTTAAGGATTAATAAAAAAACTAATCGAAACATTCATTAGCACATTTATGGTTTTCGATGAATTATTATTGATAGGGCAGGGAAGGGAAAAATCAAGTGCCTATCATGGAACATACGTTACGTATGCATAAAAAGAAATTTCATATATAAGTCTCATCATCAGTATATTATCAACAATATGTAATAAAGCAAATTTTGATTTTATACTGACTATATACATCTGAAATTCCCATTTACTATGCACAGAGTCCTTGTTTTCGCGAATCCCACATCCGGTAAGTGGCAACTGCAAAACAAACAAAAAAGTCCAGTTTCCTCTAGTTGTGAGTAAATATCTTCAACCATTTGAATTATGCATTTCTATTAGGTAAAACCACAAGGATTGTACATATGGTCAATATCAAAACCACAGATAAGCACTTCAAATACGAATCAAGCAATGCGATGGTGAATTCTCTAGCAATGTACACTTGAGATTTAAAGGTTTAGAAGATAGGTTTCTCTAGTTCGTCATTAGCGACTTAACCATTTCATAGTAAAACTGACTACAATAGCTAACAATTTATCTTATTACGAGAGCATTCAGAATTCAGAACCCCTGGAATTGGCATAAAAAATCAAAATGCCGATTTCTCATCTTCTAACAGAATCGTTTTACCTAGAGCAAGGTTCCAGCGATCAGGATCAAGTTGAAACCCCGTTTAAAGTTGATCCTGCCTCAGATAGGCATGTCCGCTTTCATGATAGCATTGATAGCTATCAATCCCATGATGAGAATGACTTGAATACCCATGAAGACACTCGTACTGACATGAAACACCATTGTCCATCTAGGTACACGCGATCAGGAAATCAACATTGGGACCAACGACACTATCATGATAATCACGAGTACCTTTCGGATGAACAAGATGGATTCAGATTTCACCCTAAGGTACTTGTAATAAAAAATTATGATAATAACTAAAAATCAGTTTAGAAAGTCCTGTAATCATACAGTAACTGTCCATTTTAAAACTTTATCGTTCCTTGTAAATCCTCCAATAGCGTATATTTCGATTGATATTTAATATGTAATTCTGAAATGTGCTCTTGGCAGTAAAATCATTACATAAGTCTTCGCTTTTACCACTGACACTTATTGGCTTCAAAATTTCTTGGCTTTTCCTTTGTTCATCAAAACACTATCTGTGGTGGAAGAAACAAAGGTAGAGAAGAATCTTTGGCAAATCATAGGTTTGTTTGGCAACAACGCGCCAACATTTGGCAAAACTGTTTTCAGGCTCGCTCGCTCGCTCACTCACAGACTTTCTTCTAGCTCTGATGGATCGACATCGACACCTAAATTGTGATTTGTTTTGTCGTTAAAATCATTATAAGTGTACCGTGTACCCATTAAAATGGCGTTAGATGGGGAATTAGTAATGTATGTTTGTCAATCGAATGACAAAAAAGTCACTAAAAAAATTGCTTGGGGTGGCTATTCCTACACAAAGCGTGGAGTTCGGGGAGACGTGTCATATTGGTATTGTGATCAACGGAAAATATGTGGCGCATCATTAATTGAAAGAAACGGTGTTTTCACCCGAAAAGAAACTTCTGAAAATTCAAATAAAAATAATTCTGAAGGTAGTTGTTCGCGAGTTAGTGGCAAAGGAGGTTGGAGTGCAGATGGGAGTCATGAAACACATCCTCCAGACCTTGAAAGGTTGTATTGATGACACAATTTCATGCCGTACACACAGGAATTTCTTTTTGTAATTAAAATATCAAACAAAAGCTTGAATTTTGTCGTATTAGGGTAGAAAGTGAGATTTCACGACGAGCTAGAAGATTGGATCGGAAACAAAAAATTCGAGAAAGGCGAGTCGCCAGGGCTGAAAAGAAAGCTCAGAAAGAATCTGATTCATCACAAATTGTAAATTTAGATGACGATGATTTACATTCACACCTCGTCGAGCAGGACGATATCAGAATTGAGAGCGTTTGGGGGCATGAAGTATTAATGGATAATTTACATTCATATATCAGGATGCAGTCTTAAAATGACCAGAATTTAATGTCCAGATATTGACGTATTTATTTACATGACTTTTTCATTTGTAGGGTGTTCCAAGTTCCAGCAGTAGATCAAATTCTTCTTGCAAAGCCGAGAATTTTGTACTAATCGACACTGATGGAGGTTGTTACGATGCGTGGGCATTAATCCTTGCTCTATCATCGACGTTAGGTACTCGAAGCTCAACAAAAAGTATTCAGATAGTTGGCATTACAACTGTCAATGGTTGCACCAAAGTCGACAACGCCTTACAAAACGTGAGTCGAGTTCTTCAGACCTTGGGGAAAAGGATCCCTATGTATAAGGGCATGGATAGCGCATTGATGGGTACTGAAGCAAGTACACCCCGACCTCCGTTCTTCGGTTCAGATGGCTTCGGGGACCCCGCAGACCTACCACCATTACTGCATGAGCAAAAAATTGAATCAGACCACGCTGTGAATGGAATAATAAAGCTTGCAGAGAAGTACAAGGGAAAGCTTACGATTATAGCATTAGGTCCTTTGACAAATTTGGCAATGGCTGTAAAACTGAAACCAGAAATCAAGAACTATGTGAAGGAAATTTACATAGCAGGTGGAAATTCAGAAGGAATTGGAAACATGACCGTTTCTAGCGAGTTCAATTTCTACGTTGACCCCGAAGCCGCTGAAATTGTACTTGAGAACTTTAATTCATGCCCTGTTTTCGTCCTGCCTTGGGAAACCTGTATCAGATTTGCAGCATCAACTTACGTACGTACTGTCTGATTGCGTTTACAATTGCAAGTAGCATTAGATTTGATTACGGCAATTATTTGTTATGATTATTACTCTAACATGTCATTTGATACAATTTGGTTACGTATGACGCATGTTGTCTGGATTTGTGCATGTTTGGAAAAGTGTCTACCAGATGCTATTTGGCTGTTTTCGCAGTTTTTTATATCTCACTTAGATTCTGATGCATTTACCATTGTTATTGTTTTTCTGCAGAACTTCCGAATGAACGCGATCGGTTCTTTGAATACGCAAGAGGTTGATCTACTTAACAAAATTGAGTCGACAATCTTGAGTAAATTTCACGATCAATGGATAGCTCCTGGTGCGGTGATTGTGGCATGTTTTTTAAATCATTTGGTACTTTTACTCACATAATTGGGATTTCCCTTCAATTTTTGTTCGAATATATTTATGACATGAGTCTAATGATATGTAACATGAATGTTGCAGATAATGCGTAAAACTGAGCAGTACCACTGCACAGTGGAATTGCATGGAACACATACACGAGGAATGATGGTCGTAGATAAAAATTTCGTTCGTCAAAATCCTGCTAATGTGATGCTTATTACTAAAGTGGACTTGGAAGAGTACGAAAGAATGTTGATTATGGCAGTTGGTGGTCAAGATCCTCTTGTGCTAAAGCGACACACTGCTGCTAGCGCTGAACATGGAACAGGAACAGATCCTTACATAAAAGTAAACCAGGATTACTTTTGAGTAAGAATAACACAGGTATTATTGCGATTGACTTCAGAATTTATTGGATTGGAGTTATTTCGCTTCCACCAAAAGTCCAAAATCCATTCCATCACATTTTATGCATACAAATTTATAATAATTGTTATATACATTACATAATATTCTGCTTTTATCGGGTCACAGACATGTGTACAACTTGTTTATGCTATCTTATTTGCTTAATATATGTCTACTACATTTTGAAATCTTGAATACTACAATGCAGACGAGTTAACGGCTCTCAGAACTTCAAAAAATAACTAAAAAATATGATTTGGCATCTCTATTGAAAACTAACAGCGCACTACTACACAACACACTAATTGAACAATAAAATGAATGTAACTGACATTGTGAGTAGGTTATGTCATAACTTTGTCTATTATGGAATGGAATTCGAAACAATCACAATACACACTTATGTGTAACTAGCTTATACAACAGCTAACTTACAACTAGTATCAAGAGATTTTAAGGGCACAAAAATCCAAACACCGAAACGAAAAACTCATTGTCAGGTAGAATAAAGTATTAAAGTGAATGCATGACTGGCTGGAAGAAACATCGAAAATTTGATCTTTCACTTACGCTGTTGAATTAACCTTAATTTTCATTTTCAACGTGGCATAACTAAACTGACTACTCCGACTACAGTTTGCATGACAAGAAGTGATAATGCAATATTTTACATCTAAGGCTACTACTAGCGATACGATCGATACACGATATGGTTTACACGCACCATCAGTTTAAATTGAAAATACTTTTTTCCTCGAACTATATGTTATAAACTATGCATCATATGTTTGCCACTACTAACAACTAACCACTTTCATGAACATTAGAATTTGAAGTAGCGTCCGGGTCTATGCTATCCAACTGCTTACTTTTAGCACCATCCTCATTATCTTCTGAATTTTTACTCTCGCTATTTTCTTCTGTCATAACTTGTCTAATTTCTCTGCTGGATCTTAAAAGTTCTAAAAGTTTTGAATGAATATCATCATTTCGGGTTTCCAACGAGTCCAACGCTGACTGCAACTGATCAAGTTGACCATTTAAAGCAGTGAACTCTAAATAAATAAAAACAAACCATAAAGGTAAGGATATACGAATGACGAATATAGATTATCGTTGATCGTGTCATGTAAAAAAATATCCCTTTATTTCGGGAAATAAACACACCTTGAGGTCCAAATTCATCATCGAACTCATCTGCGTTTAAGTCTTCAACGCTATTATCAACCTCATTGTTAATTTCATCATCGACATTCATGTTTTCAGTGTCAGACGGATCCCGATTTCTATCTTGGGTCGGGTCATTGTCCATCTTGTTTAAATCACAAAACTTATCCAACATTATAATTTCATTCACGACCCTGTCACCTGTCAGCGCTCCGTGATTTATATATCTAGTGAGAGAGTAGGCAAACAAAAACAATACACATCACATCAATGCAATGTCAACAAACAATAAAACCCAAATAATCTGTAAAATCTACATGCAAAAACTTATGCCAATCCACCCACAACCAACAACAATCAAAATCATAACAGAAATCAGGATATGCAGTATGCACTATGATGCATATGCCAATTATTTGGAGTTCCCAATGAATTTTCAAAATCTTAACTGATGTAAAACTAATTAACCAAACCAGACATTTTATTATCAGTATTTACTTGTTTTATTCTATTATTCATTACCTTTACAAGCGAATCTTCAAGCTTCCCCAAAAAAATGTAAGCCCTTTTCTCTGTTTAATTGACAAATTAGGAGTTCATGCAAGTTAACAAGAAATGCATTTAAATGACTTTAAATTAGATCAATTTTTTTGTAGAAACACCCCAATTTTATTTTTCCCGGGGTGTCCATCATTCGTCAGTCAAAACATTATGAAACAGATACCCCTGCTCAATAACATGCCTACAAAAACCAAGCCATTGGATGTATCCCATTCATTCCTTCACATCTCAAAGGTTGCACCACCTCCAACGAGTTCACATAACCTCATGATATTTTTCTGCTATACCGTCCGCTCGTATCCCCCTTACAAATACTAAATGCCGACATGGCAGTGCATGCATGCCGGCTTGGCTTCTCTTCTTTCAATGCATCCAACGTGAAAAAAGTGTTTAGTCAATGCTCCTTTCTTTACTCGCACTAGTGGCGGAGTAGCAAGCTTTGTGCTTTGTATATTTTCCTGATGCCCTGTTTGCCTACGGCGGTATAAATAGCAACCCAGCTTGACAAGCTATACGGCTATTAGCACGGCGTCCTCCCTCCTCCGCAGCTAGATAGCTTGTCCAGTTGGTCGTCATCACGTCAGCAAAGCAAAGGCAGAGAGGAAAGCGAACGAGAAACGAGAAATAGGCAGTTGAATGAGAGAACGACAACTACGTCCTTCAATTCACTTCAGAAAAGGACAAGTACCAAAGAAAGACGCAACTCTCACACACGGCAAGCCATTTTGATTAAATAACTCGTCATCTACTAATCAAGGTGGGGAATTAATCAGTGGAGTTAACCTGCAATTGAGCAGTCAAATTGACGACGCAACGTTAGTTGGTACTGAGGAATTTAAAAAAATGACAAAAAATATCAATAGATAAGATAGGCTAGGTGGTACTAGTCGCAAGACTAGTACGAATAATTTTGAATCCAGTGAAATGAACTTATTAATCAGTTTATCATGATGGAGAGGTGATCTCATGGTAAATCATTTTGGTAAGTTGAGCTAAAATTGATTATTGATTGTAGTAGTTAGTTTTTAGTAAATCAAAATTTAACTATTGACTGTAGTCCTGCACGCTACCACTTTGCTTACCTGTCACTGTCATCCTGTCCAAAACTATGAAGTTGAAGTTGGAAGTAACGAAACAATATTTATAAATAAGTTTTCGTATCTAATGTCAAGATCATTTCAGTCTGTCGGCAACTGCAACCAGTTCAGGTTCAGTGACCAGCTATCGGCCACAAATACTTTATGTAAAGTCAACAATGTTGGTTGCTGCAAGGGTGGTGGAAGGGCAAATAAATGGTGTTTAGTGTTTAATTTAATTTAAGTAATTCCTGTCTTTTTATTAGCAATGACTAACAAAACCAGGCTTGGGTCTGGCTACCCTCACTTTTTAAAAAAATCAACCTGAAAAAGGAATTTTTAGTTGAAAATTGAGTTAAGAATCGAATGTTATGTTGAAAATTCAGTTCAGAATCGAATGTTAAGTTAAAAATTGAGTTCAGAATCGAGTGTTAAGTCGACCTAGCTAACCTAAGCTAACACCTTCTTGAAATTACTTTAACCTATGACCTAGCTAAGTTTTGGTCTGGTTACCTACCCCCAATGTTGAATGTTTGGGAGTTGGTATCCAGACCACAACCTAATTTGGTATTTAATATTAAAATTATAAACACAAAATAGTTGATAGTATATTTAATATTGAATTCTGGTACCAAAACATTCAGGGTGCTATTTCGAAACTTATGTTAAATGTTTGATGTTTGATAAAATTCTAATCTGTGGTTCTCGTAAAGTTTAAATTATAGGCTACGGGGTGACCAGATCGAGAGACGGTGTTCAGCTGAGGCGCTCTTCTAACTCGACCCAATTCGTGATTGTAGCGTCTTTAACCTCACGCAGTCTCATTTATCATGGCTGATAATGACGATCTTCTGGATTACGAAGAGGAGGAAAATGCCGAACAAACCACCGCCGCAGAGACCGGAGAAGGAAATGCAGTTAGCAAGAAGGAAGTGAAGGGAACTTACGTTTCCATCCACAGCTCGGGTTTTAGAGACTTTCTACTTAAGCCTGAAATTCTTCGGGCAATTATTGATTGTGGTTTTGAGCATCCTTCGGAGGGTAAGTAATTCTTAAATTGTATTATTTATTTATGTGCATCCACACCATGTATGTGTAGATTTTAACTAAATTAATGTTTTGTTTTGTTCATTGCAGTTCAACATGAATGTATACCTCAAGCAGTGTTAGGTATTGACATTTTATGTCAAGCCAAATCTGGTATGGGGAAAACTGCAGTGTTTGTCCTCGCTACTCTTCAACAGCTGGAACCACAGGATGGAGTCGTATCCGTGTTGGTTATGTGTCACACCAGGGAACTAGCATTTCAGATCTCGAAGGAATATGAACGTTTCTCCAAGTACATGCCGAGTACCAAGGTAAATTTTTTATAAGAACGGGGTAATGCATTTTCATAGAATTTTTATGATGAGTTTTGTTTGGTACCATTCGCGGTTTCTTCCTGATTTTGTGACGGCCTGCCATTGTCTGAAATGTTTAGTTGGGATTTTATTTATCATAACTGTTGTTCGTTGAGATACCATTGGTTTCATAGATCTCTGTTCATGAACTTTTTCAGGTATCTGTATTTTTTGGTGGATTACCAATGGAGAAGGATGTGCAAGTTTTGAAGAACAACTGCCCCCACATCGTCGTTGGAACTCCTGGACGAATATTAGCCTTGGTGAAGGCGAAGAAGCTTTCTCTAAAAAATGTTAAGCAATTCATTCTTGACGAATGTGACAAAATGTTGGAAGCTCTTGGTGAGTGGTTCACATTTTTTTGGTATTTTGATTTGAATAGTTCTATCATGATGAAATAGCTTTGGTTCATTCGCGGTTTCTACCTGAATTCATGTGTAGGCCAGGGCCATTGTCTGATTTTAAATATTCAATATCACAAGCTCGTTATTTTATATTTCCTTAATATGTAGTCTATAACTTGACAAAATTTATTATTTATAGACATGAGGCGAGATGTGCAAGAAATATTCAGAAACACCCCACATGAGAAGCAAGTTATGATGTTTTCTGCTACGCTGAGCAAGGACATCCGCCCAGTTTGCAAAAAGTTTATGCAAGATGTAATTGACTACTGAGAAAAATACAATACTTTTATGATGAGTCAGGGGCTCGACCTCCCATCAAACTCGGCTCGGGCAACGTTAAGTAGTCGTGTGGTCGTAAGTTTGATTCGGGGGACGTGTGTGGTTGGAAAAACTACAGGTGTGCTTTGATACATTTGTTCGTTACAGCCTATGGAAGTCTACGTCGACGACGAAGCGAAGCTCACTCTTCATGGATTGCAACAACATTACGTGAAGCTGAAAGAAAATGAGAAGAACAAAAAGCTATTCGATTTGCTTGATGCACTTGAGTTCAACCAGGTAATTTATTAGATAGCGCTTACCTAGGGTAACAGTTTTATTGCTGCATCTTATGGAGATTGGAAATCCATATATCCATTCCATACGGAGTGAATCTGTTGATGTGTATTTTGTATTGCCAAATCTTTATTTTCTAGCTTACATTATATTTATGGTTTATTCAACTTCCGTTTGTGTGATGATAAACAGATAGGGACATATGAAAAGAATGATTATAAATATCTAACTCTCTCTTACTGACAACAATTGATTCGTTTGATAATTTATAATAATAAGATTCACTCGCTCGTTCTGATCAATGTAGGTCTATATGTACATTCCTTTACTTTTACAGGGCCTAGCCATTACCTTTGTTAGTGATGAAGGGGATGCGAAGATTCTGAATGAAGTTCAGAACAGGTTTGACGTGAATATTACTGAACTCCCTGATGAAATCGACCTTTCATCATACAGTAAGTGAATTGATATTGTTATCTAATCCAATCAACTACATCAAAGTTCAGAGATTCCCATCATTCATGCATTTGGCATTTAATTTTTGTTTTTCAGTTGAAGGACGTTAGATGGATGACACAAATTAAGTCACTCCGTGAAGCAGTTTGTTGTATTAAAATACCACGATAAAATATTTGTACTTTGCTTAAGATGTTTTATTATTTTGAATTTATGAAGTACTAGAGTATGTAGTTGTCGTTATATATACGAAATCTTAAATGTTCCATACTATTATAGTTTAGTTTGTGAAGTAAGATTAAAGTTAGATGAAAGTACAGTTTGCACTTTCACTTTAAGTGAATCCTACTTGAACGAATTAAAGTTATTCAAATATTTTACAAATACTATTTATTATACTTTTTTTATACAAGTTGCATAAAAATCAGCATTATGTGTCCGATAATTAACGTTTTTCCAATCAAAGCAATATGCGCTTTCATCATTACTTACTAATATATAATTTTTAGTTGGCCTTCCGCCTTGAAGTATGTATAGTACCTCAATGGTGATAACTGTTGCTCAAATGGTTACTGGTGCAACAATACTTATTCTCAGCGTAACTGTTTCATAAAATTAACTTTGGTCTAAGAAGTAAAAGTAAAACACCTGCATAATGCAGGAAATGAAATTCTCCAGTAAGGAAATTACCCAAGTGTGGTTTGCATTGAGGTTCCTCTGAGGTGGTTGGTATTAAAGATGAGTTTCACAATCAGTATCAATCAAACAAATCAACCCTCATTACCAAATTAACTGATCGTGCCGTGCGGGCGTCTTTGCGCTTGAGAAGTTTGGATCCCATTGCATCAAACGAGAGAATTTTTATTGTCAGGAAACTCCAATTATAAAAATACGGTACTTTTTATCAGGATTTGACTTACTGCATCATGCACCACACTTTGTGTGTATATTTGATTTGAGCGAAGTTGCCAGCACAATCTTTCCGAACTTTTTCCTTATAAATAGTATGGAAGCCATTTAGCTTGCGTTGTGACTTGCTTTATGTCATATCATTCGTGTATATAACCAAAAGTGTTTTATTTAGCTGTTGCCAGAACATAACAACGCAAGCCAAATAACCTTGTGAGGGAAACCATCCGTAGAGTAGAGATTCTCAAAAGGGGTAGATTCGTAGCGTGCACCTATTGCTAAACGAATCGACCAACTCTAAGTAGGCGTAGGTAACAATAATAAGCACCTACATGAGTAGTAAGTGTTATCTATTATTTTCCATTAGCATCTTTACTCATTGCTGATCTGATTCTCTATAGTTTCACTATTATAATGAGCCGCCGAGAATGCAGTGGAGACGGATGGAAGGTTATGAAGGAGCGTATGCCTCGAGTCCCAAAAATTGAAAGGGGAAAACAGAATGCTAATGCCAGCAGTGAAAGCGACATATTATCACCACAAAATAAATTTCTACAAGGAGCCATGCAACAAGTTCTTCGCAATAGCATCTCTGCTCCTAATTACTCATCAACACCAGCATCAAATCCTTCTCTACTGGAAGAAACAGAAATCGCTCAAGTTATCTCCGACGTAAACGCGATGGAAAAAAATATGCAACAGCTTTTAAATAGCATTGAAGGCGTAAAGGTGAGAACAGCTCTCGTCATAGTGTTCTTATTTACTTTGCTATTCTCAGCATCAATGAATGCAAGTTCATCAGAAGGTTTCATGCCTAATTGGATGGTAGAAGATATGATCGAGAAACTGACGTATGTATATGAACCATACACTAACTCTTTCGTTGGAAAGTTCTGTAACCTCATCTGGACTGCTGCTCTATGTAAATTCTAATTACTGAACGCTGACTCCTGTCAATAATTTAATTTTCAAATATGAACTCCATAATATATGAATTTGTTTCACTACTATTTATTCATGCCGGTCTAAATAAATACATGTGTATGATATGATCTATCATTTCGAACAAAACTGTAAAATACAAAATATTGCTCTATTGCTCTTCATTATAAAATGGATGCATCGCAACATTCGCAACACAGTTTTATTGATAGATTGCATTGCTTATGAAAGTGACACACATATAACACTATGTAATGGCCTTCTTGAACTGAGGTGTGTAAGTGAAACTTATATGTTAGTGCCTGCTTTGTGACATGGTGTCGGTGTGAGTAGTGAGTTGCTAACGATGAGTGCAATAACAGTGCACACTAACAACTTAAGACGAGTCGATAAGCATATTCTATATTAATCCATATTTCATCCGTAGACATGCGTTCTATATATTGTTGATAGGGTTTTACACAATTTAATTCAAAGGTAACTGAAAAACATTTTTCAACGAGTTGTCTTGATGCATAAATTCATTTTACAGGGTATGTCAACACCCGAACAAATATTGTATGAATTAAACTCTTGTTGTAAAACTTGTAATTTTAGAAAAGTAGCTAGAGCTTCGCTATACGCTGTTCACTGTGAATTATTACGCTATACAAATATTAGTTTTATTAGAAGTTTCAGAGGCATTTCCATCTGCAAGCGTCGAGGATTGATACAATTGAAAAAATATTATTACGTAATTCAAAATCAATGTCATAATCTGCAAAAGACAAAATTGCAGTATTAGACTGACATGCGATGACCTTACTTATTGTTAAATCATTCATATTGAGTAATAAAGTAAAATTACCCCTTTCGCTAGTTTCCTATCAATCTTAAAAAATTGGGATCCTGAAGGCTTCCAATCCCAATTCTGTATTTGGTCCATTACCTCTGTAAGTTCAGTTTTATGCTTGTACTCCCACGAAACACAGGCATATGCTTCATAGATTTTTCGCTTGGAATCGCTAATCTGAAAGAAACCCGAAACGCACTATTTGTAGCATTTGTAGCATATTATTGTTAATAGAAATTTTGATAATTATTCATTCTCTGAGCGAATAGCGAACGAACGTCTTACTGTGCGAAAAAGAGTTTCTCCAGCTTCAAATATTCCAATAATACAGCAACAATGTAGTAGTCTCAAAATATCGACAATCATGGTAATGACTGATCTCGACAGAACAACTGCCTTAGACGCAATCGTTATAAACTGAAATGTTCCTGCTGCGACAATGGTGTAAAACATTGGTGACAACAGGGCGTCTCCGATGATGAACAATTTTTGAATTTGCAAAAACCTTTTATGTATTTCATGTTTGATGCATTTATATCTTAAATTGTCGGATATTATTTCCGGCAGGGCTATTGCAATTTTTTCCTTGTCACACGGTTCGTCCTCTCTTCTAACAGTGACTTTTTGTAACATTTGTATCGTTTCCGTTGCGAAATTTTCGAAAACGCGAGACAAACGATACGAAAAGCACACGATCATACCATAGATGCAATTTTCCAAAACTCTCAGCGGCAATGCTTCCACAATTACTACAAGGATAATGAATGGTATATTTCCTACTATTGATGCTATCCAACTGTGTGACAAATGTGTACCAACTGATCCTAGTCCAAAGCTGTTATAAAATCCTAATGCAAGTGAAAGAATTAAAGCTACGTGCACAAATCCTACAAGAAAAAACTCCAAAAACAAATACCGATTCCACCCTAATTTAGGAGATTGAGGTACATAAAACCTGCATAACTCAGTCATAAAATTTGCCAGTTTTTTTGAAAATGTTAGAAGAAATAGTCGGCGGAAAATAAAGATTATTCCAAGACATATAACTTCTAATCTCATGACCCACTTACCAAGATAATTAGTCTCAGTTAAAGAGAGGGAAGCTGAAGAATTTATTGAAATATCTAGGGTCACAAAAATGAACAGCATTAGCTGAAATAAACTGTAGAATAAGGAAAATGTGCACCACGACTCAAGTCTTGGCGGACCCCATGGAGTCTTTAAAATAATTACTCCAAATATCCAACCAACCCAGATGGTAAAGTTTAATGCGTCAACCGCCATTGCGAATGAAGTTTGGCCCTACAATAAGTCTGCTCTTGGTGAATATTAAAATACAAGAACCTTTAATAAGTTAATCTTAAGTAAGCAATTTTCAGAATCGTATTTTGGACATTTGTGTGTCGATGACTAAGACGGACTCTTTACAAATAAATGTTCAGTTTAAGATTGAAACACACTGAGTGGAGGTAAGAAGTTACCCTGTTTTTTTTATTAAGTAGGTTCTTTATGACATGACAAACTCATGTTTTACTGTCACTTCCACTTCCACAAACAACAAACAAATCGATATCGCTAATAGGTATTTAGGTATCCGATTCTCCATATCTCCATCCAACCTATAACCTCTTATCTGATGTGTACAAGATTATTTGGACTTGTTCTTGCGTGATAATGATAATTACAGTTCGTAATCATTAAAAAAACTTTTATTGATCTTCATTGATTTTTTGGGTTGGGTGTAGAGACAAAGAGTATCGCATACCGGAAATATATTCTTACCTAATTATTTAGAATCGGCATGAACCCACTGGCTAATCGGTAAGAGTTTAGCCATAGCATTTCAAATCGCAACGATTCCTTGGGACTTGGGATAATGCCGGTTGTAACATTAAAATAAAACCATTGACTTCACAGGCGATGCAGAATGCTGAGTATTTATTATGTCTAAACTGTAAGATAACTAGTAGGTTTGAAACCACTTCCTAAGCTTTAAAAAATCCATATTACGCGTTAACTTCCAACCGCATTTAAATAGTCAAATTCTTGGCGAAATTATGATGCTGGCTAATGCTAATTTGGTTGGGATTCTGGAAATTAGATGAGAACGAGTTCCTGAATTTTTGTTTGATAAGTATTTTTTAAAAGCTGGTAAATATGAGCCAACATTAAGCAGTTGTAGGGATGTTTGTTGGGACTTGGGACGAGCAGAATTTAGGTAATTCTAATCTTTAAATGGATCGCTGCAGAACCCGTGTAATGATTTGGGATTTCAAGCATTTAGCAAGCATTACTGCTACACTATATTACGCTTAGCGAGCGATGAGTACTTAATTGTCTACACAGGGGAAAAAATTAGCGGTTGAGACTGTTGCTTTATGCTTACGTCCTTTGCATGACATGACATAACAATATCAACCAACATTTCAATGGGGCGAGATGCGTTGTAAGTGTATTAAGTACATTGTGCAGAATCTTGCGTGTTCCACTGCCTAATTTACAGCTAGCCTTAAAAAACCCTACATGCGTGACAGATCAATATTGGTGTTTTACAAAAATAATTTGGTTTCACGTTTATCTATATATCTAATTAATTCTACTGTGTTTTAATCGATTGCAATTTCAGAGTTTGATCGATATGTTATTCTGTAGCAGTTCTGGTCAATACTTTCATTCCACCAGCTTAGAAAAGATTAAAACTACGCTTCCTGTCGGAGAAGTGAACACGCTTTTGCTAGTGTGCATGTATTTGGGAGGTCTCTAACGGGTTTTTATATATCAAAAGCTTTTCTCCAAAATTATAGAATAAATCGTTTTTGCAAACTATCGCTCTATTTGTTTCCTTAAATTGTAATTATAAGAGCAGCCGATAACTTCCCTATGTATTTATAAGCTCTTTGCTCGCTATTGATATTTTTGTTTGGCACTTCAGCATTTACGTTATTTATATACACAGGTGAGTGTTAATTAATATTTTACGGTTTTCATGAGAGTATGATGTTTCTTTAAACTCACCAAGTTTTTGTATTATTTCTTTCTAGTTTCTATTGCAGTTGTATCGAAGCTTGTTTGCTGGATTAGGTACAGTAAGAAGGATATCTGACTTCATGTTAACGCTCAGTTTCGTTGTTGAAACAGCATGGCTTTTTATAATGATTTATAAGGTTGCCGATGTGTATAGTTATAGATCTCAAATGACTCAAATTGGTTTCACAGGATCGCTGAGCTACTACATAATTGACAAAAGATATTTGCTGAGTATGTTTAGTGCAATTTTTACAATCGAGATTTATCTACTCCGATCTTCTTTCGAACCTTAGTTTTCAGGACTGGAAACGTTAGTTGTTATATTAGAATAAGCATTTGTTTATTGAAGATTTATTTAAAAAACCAAACCAAACTTCAAGAAAATCTCATTATTACTCAATACTGGGATTACTTCTATTTACATTCACATTGAAATCCGAGCTCCTACTTGAAACAAGACTGCTAAATAATGGGTTAGTATTATTTTCCCTTTCCCAGTCACTTTTCAAACTCAAATTAAACATACAAAAACGTGCATCTCCAGTCACTTCCGCTCCAATTGTCAAAAATGTCGGTAGCTTTGCCAGCATCCCGGTACTCGGCAAAGAAGTGTATGTCTCGAGCAAAACTAGATCATTGCATCTTGAATGACACGGCTTCTCCTTCTCGTACATATCTAGCTGAAAATACTGATCATTCAAGAGGAAGCACCGTCTCGTGATGTAAACGCTAAAATGATTCATATCCCTTTGTGTAAGCATAAGGGCATATTCCCTACTACTTAACACTGTTTTCGCTTCAATAGACTGACCCTCAATTGGGCGTCTGATTGCATGAGTATAATTCCAACGATCCTCACGGCCGCGTTTTCTCAATCGCGCCCGTACGTCTTCATTACTTGAACTCAAATAGTCGTAAACAACGAAAAAATCTCGGAATTTCAATTCCGGAGGGAATTCTGGTATTGGTTTTTGCACAACGAATTTCACTTTCTTCCAAGTACAGTCAAGCGTATTCCCAACAAGAATTCCCAACTGACGGCAAACGAGACCAACCATTCGGTCCATTTTCATTTGGAAATCAGTCGAGTTATCGACTGAGTCGAAGGTGGAGTGCTCAGTCCACGCAAGGTTTGTTTTCTGATCAATATCCTTAGCTGTTTGAATGTCTTCACTTCGAGCTCCTGAAATTGTGTAAAAGGACTCTGCACCGCTCGCCGCGGTAACTAGTTGGATAACTTGGTCATATCGGGCGTACAAGTCCGCTTCACTTACTGGCGTAGGTCTTTTGTTGAGAATCTCTAGCCAATCTTTGTTTTCAATGTATGCAGAAATATCCATCGTTCCTCTGTCATTGATAATGAGTACATTTTGATTAAATTCGTTAGCGATTCGGTAAAACGTATCTTCAAACTGCAACTGGACTGACAGCAAATCCTCTTGAAATTTAATGCGTTGGGCTTTAGAGAGTTGGAGGAATTTTATGCCGCCACTTAAAAACACCGTGGCTAGTTCGGGAACAACAAAGACTTTCCAACCAACATTTTCGAAGAAACTGCGCAAATGGGCTTGTCCGGTCGTTTTACCACCGCATGGACCTGAAATCAACCAACAAGTGGAAGTGGATGTAAATGTGTGATTCTAAAACATTGCAATTTAATTCTTTGGTAACCTCCAGTCAGGACAACCCTATGAATTCTTTTTTCATTCAATTCCATCACTCCTTCCTATTTAACCTGTATAAAAAAAGGTGAGAGGTGCATTGTTGCATTGAGTTGAGACTGTGCAGAAATGTTTGCGCTTGCGAGCAGATTAATTTTCGTCGAATTTAGGTTGGTGTTAGGATAGATGTATAATCGGTACAAAACGTAATTGTCAATTAAATCATTGGCACACCATGGAAATCAATTATTGCTGAAATTTCTAATGTTGGGGAATAGGGGTAGTGGAATAGAAGACTGGCGATTTGGCGATATCTACTCAGGCGGATACCTCCAAGGGCAGATAGGTACGTTCAAAAAAATATTTACGTACGTGCAGGGCGAAGATTAGCGGACACGGACACAAATAATATTTAATGATTCTATTTCATTTTAGTTTACAAAAAAGTCATAAGTATTTAAGTTATAGAATTATTCAATTCTGTCTAGATTTTCTTTTTCAATGTCAATGAAACTCCAAAACTGATTTTTCGTATTGCGCCACAAACCTTCACATACTTCCCATGTAACCTTTTTTCCCATTCTGAGTTAAATTATAATACACAATAATATTTTACACCTTTGCAAAATGTTAGTCATGCTCAGGCAATAAAAGTTTCATCTTACCCATTTCCAGTTAAGCATTTCTTGTTTTGGAAATTCTTGATCCTGTAAGTGTTTTCATTAACGTACGCTATCTCGTACTCGGCAAATGCGCTGTAGCAATTAGGAGGTGTATTTTGCATTGTTACTTCGTTAATTTTAAAATCGTGACTGTCGATATCCAAGTGAATGTTTCCTGTCACATATTTAAAAAATGCCAAAAAGTTGTACGTTTCAGAAACAGAATCACAAAAAATAAGTTCGGATTACACAGAATCACAAAAAGATTGTTACCGTTTAACTGCAATCTATGTACCCATCTATAAGCGCCAGAGTACTGATCTAAATTCCTAGAGGTTAAAACTTCCCCTCGTCTGTCACAAGTTTCACCGTTGTTCAAGGCTTTCATGTACTTCGGATTTAAACATGCAAATTTAATTTTTTGTTAATTCTATCTTTATGGATTAATAGATATTTAAAGGCTTGATTTTTTTTACCGTTCTATCTTGAGCATTTTGAATAGCATAAACTCTGTGATCTAATAATTCTCTTCCTTGGACAGAGTTACTGATAAATAGGATGACGAATAATTTGTTACAATAATATTCCATTGTGTTAATTTCACAAAACTTTTAATGTTAAACTCTAATTAAATGTTAACAGATTATAACACCAGCTTAATTAGCAGTAATGAGAACACCTCTAGAACCTAGCTGGCAACTTCGTGGGATTCACACTTGAATCGAAAGTTGTGTGAGAAAAAGTAACATGCGTGTGGCCGAATTTGTATATTGAATATTCATCATCATCATCTGCACTACTAAAATTGCGAGCATCGCTGTTTTTTCGCCCATTGCGTGGTCATCAAGCTAATTGAAGTAGTACTCCAATCCCATTCCATTCTCACATCATCAAATTAGTCCTGATTTATATTCAGTAAATGAACATCATGTTCGTGGCGGACACTTTCACTTATCTAGGTATGCATGCATGCTTATATTTATGAAGCGGAATCACGAAACAAAAAAAGTACAAAGGCTTCTGTGCTAGGTTGATATTTGTCGACTAGTGAGTTCTATTATGCCAATCTTCCTTGAATCTGTTTTGAGTATCGCAATCACATTAATCGGTCAGTCATTACATATAGCTGCATGAATCCTGGCTGGATAAAGTATCAGAAAAAATACTCGTAGTGGCCACGGAAAAGAGAAAATACTTTTAACCTGATAACCTAATTTTTTTGTAACACTATTATTACTATGATGCGCAAAATGTTGTGAATACCTTGACAGGTTCAAATCTAAAAGTAACGAAAAGTGTACATTATCAAATTAACGATTGTAAAAAATTGGTTACATAAATCAGTCATTTTCGGCTTTTTTAGGTTGATTTATTATTTATAACTGGAGGTTTCGATCAGTGACTCTGACCATTTTCAACAGTATATAAAGAAAACATAATATTTTTCATCAAGATGAGAAAAGAAAATCCAACAATTAATTAGGAAATTGGTTACATAGTTGATCATTGTTAATTCTTCCATCGCGTTCCAATCATATATCGAATATCAAACAAGCTTACCTAAGTTAATAATAATATTCATTAACATCCCAATCGATGTTACAAATTGATCGACATTGATAATACAAGTTATGAAGTCTGGATTTCGCCTTTAGTTCTGTTCTATCGAACGATATTTTTAGTTACAAACTTTCGCTTTTAATCTCAAATACAATAATTCTGTTCTCTGGTTTCAGAATATTACCCAAAATACTCCGGTTTCAGAGAATACTATGCTCGTAGCACAGAACACAGTATACGCTGTTTTCTGTGTGCTCGTAGTTGTACATTGTGCATCATATGAGAAGAAAGGATTGTTTTTCATTTTATGCCAGGTGTACATAAAACGCATAGGTAGTTAACTTATCTCTTTTATCCAAATTGATTTCCCTTTTTGCAAGAATGCGCCGAGTTTTATCGTGGTGATTTTTGGCATCTACTATGCATACTCAATATGTGAATCTTTTTACGCTTCCAACAAATATTTCATATGTTTATATGAGGACATTAAGCTACAATATATTGCTAAAATGGGAACAAGTGAATTTTGTGCTCAAGTATTTTGTTTCCTCACTGAGGAAAAAAAATCTGTGCACTATAAAATCTCACGTAGCCCACTAAAAGTGCTACATACTCTGCCACTTTCCCTATTTCCGATGTTGTTCCTTCCTTCTCCCTATTCTATCATCATGATGTAGTTGAGTACCAACTTTGAGATTTAAAAAAATATGTATTCCCTATATCCCTTACACTTTTGTTCTACTTTTGCTGCATTGCACCTCCTCTTATACATAGCTTCATCTTTTACCGTTTCTCATTCTGATGTAAGTGTAACGAAACCAATTTACGAATGCATTTATTTTCTCCAGCCGACTAGAAGCCGCATCGCATCTAATGTCAGAGAGGGGACAACGATAACCTGGGGAAGGGAACCACTCACAAAATGTTCGCGAATACGTGGTCACTCACTCCTCGGCACTTCTATTTGTCACCTGTCACGAGCTCATGACTTAGCAGAGTTGGTTTCTAGGTCTTTCTTTGGTGATGCTCCGTTTTTGCTTTTAAGCTTATTACGACTTTTAACCGCAGTAAAAGTACTTAATGACATAGATACCTAGTGAAATATATAATGGAACCTCTGAAAAATGTATAAATTTGAAGGGAAGACCACAATCATTTTATAACTGCAGCAGCGTACACAGCATCCAGCACATATTCTTCAAACCAGTCAAGAGAGCAATTTTACAGGACGTAAAGCAACAGCGGCTGCACCCGTCCTGTCCACTTTTATACCCTCATGAAATTACATGGCCTATTACGGTATCCGACTTATGGCCTGGTTCACTTCAAAGAAAAGGAAGAAGGATTTTTTTTACTGTACATGCCGCATTGTTTACTACCTTCATTTTGAAATAGTCTGACATGAGCTATAACATTATACTTTCACCGTGGGAGATGAAGAAGAGAAAAGAGCGGCTTTAAAAAATATTATCGTGGCTGAGATGAGAGGTCAGAAATTTTTATAACTTTCTACTTCCGGCTTTTTCTCCATTGAATACGTGAGTGCGGCATACGTAAAATATGCTTTCTTATATACGGCTAATACCTGAAGGCGATGTTTTACGTAATGTAGCTTTTCCTGACCCAAGTCGGTGGCAGCATATTAGATTGACTTTGCCTCTTGTCTCTCTAGGCTAGAAAAACTGTGGGTAACGATGCAGATGTGTGGTATAGAAGAAAACACAGAACCTGACACATACCTCCTTCTCTTCACGTTCTCATGATGTAACACTTTCAGCCTGCCAAATGGTGAGCGATAGTGACGCTCAAGAGCTGTTATAGGCTAATATATAAAAAGGGTTTCGTAGTTCTGCCTTAAAATATACTTCACACGTACATCTTTTGTTTATTATTATTAAAGGGCTAAATGGAGGTCAGATGAGGATGAATAATGAAACAGGTTGTGGATTCTACCGTAACTATAAAAGCGTGTTTGTGTCAGTCTCTGCTCCTTCATGTCCTTAAATCTATATGCAGTGTGAACTATTGCATAGAAAAGATATGGCCAGGATGGAATCATGCTGATGTTGATTTGTATGCACGAACATAAGTTTCCGTTTCTTAAAGAAAGGATGTAGGTTGCTTGCAGTGGTAAAATAGGATGCAGATAAGGATCGGTATTTTGACCACCCATTTGCCCATGGACATGTTTTCTATGATGTAAGCACTTTGAAAATAGTTCTTAAAGCGTTTTCTCCGGAAATAACAAATTGTTGAAATGCCTGTTTAAAAACGTCGGCCACACAAACTTACGCTTAGTTTGTATTTTTAAATTTAGAGGACGAGTAATCTAAATTTCTTAAATTAAAATATAAATAATTAGCATGATATTTTTTGAAAGCTCAGCAAGTATTGTATTTCGATGCTCAATGAGTTAGTACTACATAGTACTATGTGTTCAAGATTTTCTGGAATCCAACAAGTTTCTTTAACATGTTCACCGTCTGAGCTATGCATGAAATTCCGGAAAATGGGAATAAGTGGTTAAAACCACTGTCTCTGTCTATCTCTGACCTGCTAGCTACTGACTCCTGACCTGACAGCTTGGTAAAATGGACTACCTATATCTATGTAGACGAAACGTACTATCCTTTTATCGCGTCTGACGTGACATTATTTTCACTTTGGTATTCCACCTTGTTGTTCATGCATACTCTAGCACTCTCATTCTATATTTAAAAAGAAAATTGTGTAATAAAGGGAAAGAATCGCGTTGTTTCAAACCATACTAAAAAGTCCTTTTACACACTCGATTCTCCTCCACCATTACTTCTACAAAAGAGGAGATAGATGAAGCCAACTTCATCTTGATGATCACAGTTAGATTTTAGTCACTGGTCGAGTTAGTGTCGTGCTTGGTATAAATCGCCATTTTCTACATCGGATTTTTCGACAAGGATAAAGATTGTCTATTCTCTAAAATATGTTTTGTACGAGGATTTTGCTCGAACCTGATAGAGCATTGTTGTAGATTGAGGATGAGAAGGAGGAATACATACATGAGTAAACATTACTTACTGTCAGGGGAGATTAAAGGATCAAATATTTAATCACTTCATTCTTCCTTTATTGTGTAATATTGCATTGCTTTTCCGTAATGCCCCAGTCAAGTGAAAGTGCATACACTTTGGTTGTACGCGTGTGTAGTTAAGTAACGTTAATTATTATGGATATTGCTCTTTCACTTGTGTTTTTGAGCTCAGTGAAAGCACTTTCTAGTTTCTAGCTCGTGGTAAAGCGTAATATATTTCAACCTTCTAAATGTAATCTCACACAACATTGTTATTTCACTCTTATAAGATCATTTTCACTTTTTCTGTTTGATATACTCTCCTTCGGATATCATCTGATGTAAGCTTTCATTGAAAATGGCAAATCCACTATCCTGTAACTGTAACACCTGGAACAATATTTGGCCAAAAATAGTAGGATACAGATAGAGAAAGAGGGTTCAATTCATTGAAACTGAGCTGCAAGAATCTTTGTGTAGTTGATAGTGGAACACATAATTTCAGAATACCAGCCAAGCTTTCTCCTTTCAAGTCAAATTCTTCTCAGATCATTTTCTTCTCTAGACTCAAAAGCACAGAAATAAAAGCGTCGGAGTGGTAGCACTAGTGGTGAAAGTGTTATAGCATAAGACAACCTCTCACGATTATTATTCGTGGTAAATTCGTGGTTGGTTGGTGTACAGCAGAGAAAGAACTCTGTGCCGGTCCTCTCTTTCCGGCTTAAACAGTTGTTATTAACTATGGCGAATTATCATTAGAGTTTTGTTTCATTACATTACATCATGGATTACCATAGCTCAAGGGTAAATCCTAGAAAACATTGCTTGATTCTGTAGAGTATGTAATCCTAGAAGAAAAAACCCTTCTGCGGTGCGGTGAATGCACTATAATTACGCTCGAAGGAAATTGAGGAAGGCAGTCTAGTATATATATTCTTGTACATAAGAAAAGCCACAATAATATGTGAGAATAGAGAATGAAATCTTGTAAATTACCATGTAAAACGGTAGTAGCAGTGAAGCAGTCCGGTGTGTGCCAAAACGGGATGCAAACTTTATCTTTTGTCGTTCCATTTCATAATGAAATTATCACAAGCTGTACGCAAAGGATACACAGTTTGGGTGGAAAACGTGTGATGAAATGATTTTGTAGAGGAGCTCCAGCTGAAAATACAAGAAACATGAGGCAGAATTAAAAAGCAAAGATATGTATAGCACACCGAAGTAGATTTTTTTAACTCGAATTCTTCTCAAAGTATTAATTGCCTCAATCCCATGTCAGTAATTAGTCTGGAGTAAGAAAGAAAAGTATATTGCAATTTTCCACAAAAAACGAGTTTGTTTTTAGAAGGGCGGTGAATGAAGGTGATAATTATGCATAATTACTATTATTGTTGTTTTGTTTATTGTAATGTGGTGGGTGAAAAGGCTTGCGAGAGAAAGAAATTGGAATAAATAGCTGGGGGAAAACAAAAGGAACAAAAGTTTACGTAATACGTTACTACAAAGGAGGCTGCAATGTAGGAAACTGAAAACTTAACTGTGAGGAGCTTCAAACCCGCCACACCATAATGTTCTCTTTGTTCACACATGGGCCATGCCTTTTGTCCAGAAAATGGGGAATAGAGAGGTGATGAAAACTTCACTTTGTTTTTGAACGAAAGGGTAAAAGCGTTCCATTCCACCTCATCTACCCATTGTAGAAAGAGGATGTGTGCAAGTAAGAAAGCTGACGGTAATGATGTGCTTTAACTTAAAGAAAATGGACTGGAATCTTTTGTTCTTTATTGTTGGCATGAAGTAAAGGAAATAGAAATGAACATAGTCCTTATAAAAGACCGATGAGACTTGTGACCATTGTTGAAAAGAATACAACTCTTGAATGCAAAGGGGTTTAAACTGGTTTATTTAATAAGATCTTATTTTGTGAAAGTGTGCCATGTATGGAAACTTGTCTACAAGTTTTAAACTTTGGAGAATAGACTGCCACACGAGTGCACATTGATAACTAACTCACTATTTGAAAAACTCACTTGTATTATTCCGCCCCAGTGACATTTTCCTGGGATCATTTGCAACCTCTGGAAGCGCTGAAAGCTTGAAGAAATAAGAACTTGTTAATAAAATTTGCTAGTCAGATTGATAATGTAAAAGAAGGCGGATGATTAAAGAAAAGCAATGATAGATGAATGCTGACAATTTCTACTTTAACTTGAGAAAGTTCATTTACTACAAATGTTTAAGGTTTTATCTGCGATATCGACCCTTTTCCAGCGTTGTGCAATAAAAGAGACACATTAGGGTGCCTAAAAGGATACTCATTGTAAAGATTAAACTGGAAAAGCTCATAACAACAAAGATTCAAATAATGCATGTGGATATTTTTGGAAGCCCAAATCCGCCCACTAGCCCATCCAGCCCTGGCGATGAAGAAGATGAAACTCCAAAGAAAGAGGAAGAGGTGGAAGAAAGTGTGAAGCAAAGGGAAAGGATAGAAAGATGGGAAAGGAGAGTTCCTGGAAGTGGGAGAATACTACTTTGGTGGTCCATACTTGTAAGTTTTGTATATTGTTGTTTTTACATAGTTTTAATTAAACTTAGTAACACTACACCGGGAAAAAGATGGAAGGAAGTTTATACGTCTAAGCGTACAAAAGCAAACAAAACTATTGTTAAAACGGATATTCTACTTTACGACGAATTGGGGATGCTTGTTGTAATATGATTTGTTTAGATATATTATTAAAATACAAATATTCCTAATATTTTCCAGCCCAATCCTACTGGAAACTTGATGCTAGTGATGGAAAACTTATTAATTTGTATAAAAAAAAGTTGTAAGTTTACGTTTTCCTGAATCAAAGCAAATTTCATTTATTATATAGACCAGATTGAGAAATGGTGTGTTAAAATAAACTTTTATGCCCGGTTAAGTATTACTCCAGACTTTTCTGAAACAGAACAGTTGAAAAGCGAAAATACTCTGCTTATATGAGATTTCCACTTTTGTGAATGCCGAGAAAGAAAGTTTTACATCTGTCTTCATATTTTTCAATAAAATTTCTCCCGAAGGGACTCAGCAAAAGCAATATATATATCACGTCGCCGACTCTAGGTTTTCATGTAGTCTTGTAGTCTTTATTAACTCTTGCTACATCATGCGAATCATATACTGGGCATGTGTTAGCAAAACATGGTGCAGAAGAACCACTTTTTATTTATTTAGTGAGATAAATATTCCATCTTTGCAACGTACTTGTACTGTGTACATGTTATAGGGAGGGACTTGGAGACTTGACTTTTATTTTTAAGAAATGAACTGACTCACTATTCTCATATTCAAGAAGACCACGCAATTTGTCATTTTCCTTTTAGCTTCTCCTTGTTTCTCCATGTTGTACAAGTTAAAATCACTCGAGATTGTGAACAAAGGAACTAATGTTCCAACTGTCGTAACTTCATCTACAATGGATTAAAACTCTCTAAATCACACAAGTCCTTGCCTGTCTCTGTCCAAAATGTAAACGTACCTTGTTCTTATGTATAATTAGCAGTAAGAGTATATTTTAGACACATGAGTATATAATTTTTAACAAACGTTGATGAAGAAATTCAAACAAGACCAGACCTGAAATTACTCGCTCAACCAAGTGGAGGAACATGATAAGCGCTTATAAAAGTTATCAAAAATTAGTTTAACTCGTAGAAATACAGCTTGAATTGTACCTTATACACGTTGGAGGAGAAACTTGGGAATTTTTTGGCCGGAAAGGAAACATGGAGAGGGTCACATGCTCTCTGTTTTATGCTAGACCTATCATGTTGTTATTATTGCAGTGTCTGTGAGTCAGATATGAGGTCCCTTGCGAAAAAACGGGGAAGCACTTGTTTTCACTAGATTTTTACTAGCTCTCTTTACATTCATACGGGATACATATATGCTTCTTATGTGAACAGAATCTTGACACTCGTCTCGCAGTCGTAACATATCATATCATATATTATGATCGTATCCCAACATTCCCAACGCGAACACTGTTCTCTCACTTCGGCACTAATACTCGAGTACTTGGGTCATAGTAAATCTGAGTTTTCTCAGTAGCTAAAGCCTCCTCCTTTTGCATATTATTATGGGTATATGATGTTTAGGCATATATTAATAATGGTAAGCATGTTATGAAAAAGTACTACAGATCCAGAGTGCTTTTACTTACATCTTGGTTATGCGCTACATCATAGGTACATAATTTTCCGGTTTTATTCTTTCTTTCCTGTTGGCTGCCTTTCGTCTTACTTTCTCTTGGTTTCACTTTTTTGGCCTACTCTCCAACACCCTACTTCTCATATCTCTCATACAAATGTTAAAAATATATAGAATTGCTTGGCAATGTATTAAAAGGTCCCAGTTTGTAGCAGACCTTACAAGTTGGAACATGCACGCTGCAACATTTATCTTCACGAGTGAAGAATTCCCCACTCCAGTATTTATTTGACGGAGAGAATGGCAAGCTACCGCTTTTTGTGTGGGAAAATGGGCGAAGATCAAAGGGTTTTAATACTTTGATTCGCGGAAATGTGATCCTTCACTCAGACATTTTATTAGTTGGTTCTACCTTCTTCTTTTTTTAAAAAAATACAAAGCTGGATTGGGCTCTTTTTTCCACAATTGTGAACAAATTGATACTTCATACTTCTTATCGTTTGACATACTTTTCGGTTTTACTGTGAGTAATGGTTTTGCTATTGTGTTTGTGGGATAATCTAAAATTCTGGAGGGTATTTTCTCTCGATACAGGAGAAAATGTTGATTCATCGGAAATACATATTTCTCCACATTGTGATTTATCAGCATCAACCGAAATTCCTAATACTTGTTTAAAAACTGAAAATGCAGATCATCAACCACAAATGCCTCTTACTCTTGATGGTCAGGTAAGCAATTTTAATAGGTATTATGTTACATGACATTAAAATAGATTCTTAAGTATTACAGCTGCATTCACTACGTTTTATAGCGTGAATGGACGAAATAAATAATATATGCGCGGGGTCAATAAGGTCAATTAGTAAATGCATCCACCTGAAATACATATAGAAAACAGTAGAAAGGAGAAAGTGTCTTCCTGCCAGATTTTTACTGTTTAAGAACATATGCCAAGTAAGAACATCGAAATTGACTACGCTACGATATAGGTAAGCGATTTTCACCTAATTAATCGGAACCTAAAATATACTTGTGAATGATTACACTTGACGTGAGCGGCATTGCTGCATTAGTCATCGGAAAATATAGGCAAATGGATCAATTAGTCATTCATAAAATGTAATTTTGCACTGCAACCGGCATACGGCTGCCAACAGAATATGGTGCAAAATTTTCATGAGGAACGATCATTTGCAGAAGCCAGACAATGTGGGCAATTACAATCAATAATCTAACAATACAGAACTTTTTTTAGAATCATATTCCTTTTTGAAGTAGTATCTCTTGTATAACCGGATTCATGAATGTATCCTTGTGTTAAGGTACTCGCAAAGTTTTATTACAATGCTGCTACAATGTTTTTTATAAAATGTGCTACAAAAAACTTTTTTATGTAAATGTTTAATCTGTATTCTGTGAGCATATTTCCCAATTTTGACTGCTACCACCTAATGTGACTATACAATAGCTGGCGTATATGCTATATCTGTTCGGAGTTTCCACTTCTATCACGCTACATTTACACGTATCATACCGCATTAAATTCAGAATGCACACTTATATCAGCTTCTGTAAGCTTAAAAGTGTTTGACAAACGGGCTAAAATTTTCGAAACTGAACTTGGAAATACATAAAATAACGAGTTTAAAATTCTTCTCATGCCTCCAAGCATTTTTCACCCCAGTTTTTACCACATTTACTGACAGCGAAACAACCATTATTGTATAGCTTGCAGCTTTTACAATAACCGATACAGCAGTCGATGCTGACATCTTGTCGTTATGTAGAAATTCGTATGTACACACAGCATTTCATGAAGAATCTTGGAATGTAAAAATGTTATCTCATCTGTAAGTTCGATTCTACTAGATTGCATAACTATGTGCATGCATTCGTGTAAATTGGCATAAAAATACAAAATAAATCCAAGTTAAACATACGCAGACCATGCATCACTACTGCACAATGTAAACTGTTATGATTATTATTCACCGTGATCTCAAAATTCTCAAAATATTCTCATTAATATTTACTAGTAGGTAGTTAATGGGAATATGATATGATACGATTGGAAGCAGGAAAATTGGATTTTCTCATAGAAGTCTGATGTCTCATAGCTTAGAGGTGTGATACCCTACACAATATTTCATTATTTGTACAGTGGAAAATGATCTTCTTAAAACTTAGAAGGAAAATGCCATGCTGACACTGATATGTGGTAATGTGTCTACGACCTCTACACGTCTACATTTCAAGACCCTACAGCAGGGTTTCAGGGAAGGGAAGGTAATACTAGGATTATGAGATGATACTGCCGCATGACGTGGGTTACAAATTACAACTTTTCGTCATACACATAGCAAACATTATATCATACCGTCGAATATACTATTCATATACCTAACGCTAAAATAATATGCAAAAAAGCAACAACACAAATCATATTTTAATAGTATATTTTGCGTATATATATACGTAGGTATAAATGTGGGTCATTCTGGTGAAGAGACCAGGCAAGCTGCGGGCGATACAAACAATCATGCAAAGGAATGTTTGTATGTTGACAGATGGGAAGAACAATTCCAACCTGAGTTTCAAAATGAGATGACATATACGATGAAATACGAGCTAAAACAGCCTTTCAAGCCGTGGCCACAGCTGAGGGTTCATTGGCAGCGGCTTGTCAAGTAGAGCAAAGCCCTGTCAGCAAACGACATGTATTTGATTACAGTTTTGACTACAACTTTTGGAATTTCTGTGGAACCAGTGGAAAGTATGTTGGAGAAAGTGGATTTTATTCAAATGGCCTTTACACAGAACTATTTTGTCTACCTATATTGATTGATAAGTCCTCCAGCTTCCCCAGTTGCTTGATGGAATACAAAAATGCAAGATGTGATTGTCTACTTCACTTTGTTGGCAACTGTTGCTCTGTACACGAGCCACGTAATGAATTTTTGATTAGAATTTCATACTCACTTTCACCCCCCAGTTATATCTGCCTTTGTGGTTTAAAACTTTTATCGCTTTGTATCTTCTTCTGGGCTCGTGAGAATTTTCATCTTGATTTCCAAAGTTTAGCATATACACGTGACTGAGCAAAAGGAAAATGTTGAGATGGCCATTGTTGGGAGAAACTTTTAGAAAAGATTTTCCAAACCCACTGGAGATATAGGTTATGCACAAGACAAGATGAAATACTGCATACTTTCAAACCTCATACAACGTCGTTTACGCTGTAAAGCAACATCTTGCTGTAAACTTATTCCATCGTTCACTGTGGTTTTTCCATTCCTCCCTTGATTTACGGCATGAGTTATTAGTTGATCATTTGGAAAACCACTGGCATTAAATGCAATAAATACACAGAGTGAGTAGTACGACTCGACGAAGACCAGATAATAAGAGAGGGATTCTTTTTACACCCATCTTACATTCGAAAGCAAGAGCCAGATGGTCCATTCCGTGAAAGTGAGGAAGACAACGAGGAAAATGTTCAAATAGGGAATCTCACGTGCACTAAAAGTTCTCGCCATTAAGCACAACATGACCCCTGCCAAAATGACATTATCCCGTTTTTTTCTTGGTTCATTTTCCCAACCATTTTAGAGACTGGAAGGACAGTTCTGTAATAGATTGCCATTGGATAGCTAAAAGGGACGTGAAACCTTTTCGTTTGAAAGTCTTTTTTCTCGACTTTTTTCTTATAATCTCACCATGTTTAGAGTAGAAATGGGTTGTGTGTTGTCTCAGTAAGTTCATGGGCTGGCAGCTGTTTTCATTATTAGAGACCTTAATGTAGAAAATGGGATGAAGAAGGTTGAAAATTTTGAAAAAGGATGGAATATTATTACAGCTAAAGAGGAAAATTACTGAGAGCTCGTGCCGCGGGCTTTGGCCTTTCTCATTTTATTTAGCCTGTTCATAATAATAATGACGTACACATGGTGTGCTATATAGCATGGTACTGTTTCAAGCTACACAGTTTTACTTTATATGTGTAGAAAACTGGGCATTTCCTCAATGGGAAACTTGAACAATTTATTAAAACTCTTGAGAAACAGGAGGAAAGGGAAGGGAGAAAGGAAGAGAAAGTATTTCGCGTTAGTTTAAGCATCTTCCAGACCCAGCTTTTCTCATTTCCTCGTTTGTGTACTAATATACAGTAAATTTTCCTCTTGAAAAAAGTGAAATTAAACCGAGTGAAATACGCGCTTAGAGAAAATCGAGTCTTAAAACTACCAAAAAGTTCTAATATGAGAAGGGAGACTGAAGAAAGTGCGAGTTTCCGTGTTGTGTATCTTTTTCTTCGAAATTATATGCTTTTCCAACACAGGGATATGCTTCCACAATGTAGAAAAAATGTTATAAATCTACAGCTCCATTATCCTGTACACAATGTGGAATACAGAAAGTAACGCTCCCTTTAAAGTATTTGTGTAAGAAAGGAAAAGCAAATTTATGAAACTCTTTGAATCATTACGTTTCGCTGAACAAGTCATATAGAAAATTATTACTGTAATCATGTTTGCAAGCGTTTTCCTTCTTTTCGCAAAATAAATATGCATAAATATTCCGAGAAAAATCGATGAAATCGCCAAAACACAATGTAAATCTTGAACCCTACATCCAACCCTAAAATTGCCTTCAGTAGTACTTGTTTAAAGTAGATAATTGACTCAAGTTCTACGCAGACTTGTTTTATAATCATTATCATCACTCCTTGTTTCCCAACCGGCTCACACCACCCGTTCCACTTACAAAACCGCAAAATAACCCGTGAAAAGCATAATATTTTTTCCCTCCTTTATTCCATCATCTAAAGGACGACAGTTAGAGTTTTCTAAGAAAATTGCAATGAAAAGCATGTGTCCGTTTCCTTTTTCTCCGGTTTCCTTTGTCAAAACGTTGCATTTTGTATTAAAAAAGAGGGTTTCTAGTTAAAGCCTTTTTTCTACTTGGCGGAAAAGATATGACAAAAAAAACTTTATAGCGTGCAACTCTCTTTGGTTTTTGCATTGAATGTCTGAATGCAAAACGCTTTGTTATGTTAGCAGTCCCCAAAGCCAAACCCGCATACAGGCTTTACTTTTCAACGGGTCTTTCCAAGATTCGCATATTCTCCCCTTTTCCTCTCCATTTTTCTCTGTAGCATAAATACTCAGCTCTGATCCTAGCCTGGAAATGGGAAAGCTGAGAATTTTTATTTTTCAGTATCCACTATGCCTAACTTCATGTGTGGAAAGGAGTATGGAGAAGAGATCAGCAGGAGCTCGCGGATCACATCTCTGCTGTTCCTTTGCTCCATCTCTTTATTCCAACTTTGGTTGAGAGCAAAGGAAAAGAATAAACTATAGCTAGATGTAACTCTGGGAGAAAGTGGTGAAAGTGATGTTATGTTATGACGAAGAGGGGAAAAAGAGAAAACTATGATAAAATATGTAGCTACAATCTATTATATCTGTAGATTCACACATGAGCGCGGACAAAGCAGACAGGGAGATGAGAGCAGACGTAGGTATATACATATACGTATAAAGTAGAGGAAAGGATTCCAGACTTTGTTTCACATTTGAGCAGAAGCAACTTTCTCCTTCCCGGCATCCCACCACTGCATGCAGAGCACAGAGAGCCAGCTACTTCAGTAGTGTGGTGGATAGGGCAACCAAGTTGGATTCTTTTTTCTTCAGATTCTAACAACCGGATGAAAATTCCCAGGCCAAGCTCGTTTTCACTTCACTCACTCTCTGTCCTTTTTCCTGGTGTAACGTACTTTTACTCTCTCGGCTTGTATGCACGTTGCAGTTCAACGTATACACAAGTCTTTCCCCATGTGTGTGCGGTCCTTGACTGGCTAGGGAGAGAAAAAACTTTCCCTTCGTCCTGTCATAATACATCCTCATTTCTCAATTCCACTGAGATGTAAAGTTTTTTTTAAAGGGTGATTTTCCTATCTCGTATTGTAGCCAGTCTCCAAATTCATTTTCAACTGTTCGTCCTCACTTGCCTAAGCTGTCTGGTTAAGTTTTCATGTGGAAATGAAAAGTAAAAAAGGGATACTGACCTAAATTGTCACGATTTTATGGTGTGTGAGAGTGGGCGTTCATTGTCGTATACACAGTACTTTATACATAAAAACTCCACGCATTTCTCTAGTCTGTCTTTTGTCGGCGACTTTATCTGCGTAGAGATTTTTTTCTCGAGAAAATGCCACTCTGTTGAGGAAAAAGAGTGAAGAACAATTTCTCTCCTTTTCTTCTCCAGCAATCCATCAGACTTTAGGGGACAGGTTGGAGGAACCTTTCAACTCGTGAAAAAATGACAGAGTGAAATTAGATGGCTTTTGTGTGATTGTCAAGGAGGGAGAGTGGTGTGGCGGTGGTAATCATTAGTCGTTCGTTATTATTACTTTTAAAAAATAGAGACATATATGCTGATAAACTCTTAAGGATCTTACTGGTTGAACGACCTGTAGTGAACTGTCATCTTTAGTTTAGAACTCTGTCGGGAAAGCTTATTACGTGTGGTGACTACTTACCAAAAAAACTTTATATCCTGGCGAGAAGCTTTCGACCTTGTTATAAAACTGCCTAATCATGTAAACTCCTATTTGAGCACAACATGACACTTTGAGGAAGCTCATTAAAAATCCAACAGGAAAACCAAACCTTTTACTCTGAGCTTATCAGATAACCACGTTTTTACTGATTGTGCATGTTCCTTCTGCATACAGATAAATACTCTTTTGGCATCTTCCCACAGTAAACCTGTGAAGAGGAGAGTGCGTGAGAATAATACATACTCAGTTAAAATGAGCTAGTCGTGCTCCAACTTTGAACAATTTGGGAAAGTATTAAAAAATCCATGTGACATTGTGAGGTAAAAGACGTTATTGTATGTTTTTGTGCCTCCAAGCCAAAAAGGAATATGTCTTACTACAGCACTAACTGAGAAATCTATTCATTTGTCTTCGTACCGCATCCGCGATTTCTTTCCTTTCTATAGAAGTATAAAACACCAAGTGACAGAAAAAAGAAAAGATTTTTCCCCTTTAAGAAATAAAACGGAAACGTGTAATAAAGCATTCCCTAGTAAAGCAAAGAGTAAGTCATCTATAAGAAAAACAGGGAAAGACAAAGACAACTCTTAAAAGGATCCACTTACCATCACATTTTTTATCTTTCATTCTCATTCTCCTCAGCACCCTATTTGTGTAGGAGTACCTGAAGTTCATAAATAAAAAAAAGTGAAAGAGAATAAGATAGTAGGACTTGAAGCTAAAACTAAGTAAGAGCGTGAGTTGTGCAGTGAGAATAGGAGACGCGCGTGTGGTACAATCTGTGTCTAACTGTGCACCTCTCCTTTCTCTTTCTTACAGTATATACGCACTTTTTCCTTCAGAAAAAAAGTTTCCAACAAGGAAAGTCAAAAGGGGAGCAAGTAAGTGAAAGTAAAAGTGAAAATTTGGTCGCTAGTGACTTTGTCCTTGATTCTAACACATTGTATAAGACTATATCTGGTGTGCACATGTGTAAAAAAAAGTTTCCATGCGTGCATAACAACTACTCCATTTCAACTTTTATTTCAACTTGGTAAACATACATAGATACTTGTGAGAATTGTCTCCATTTATTTATTACACTTTGTCTCCTCACTTGTTTACCAATCATCGAATCTCCCTTTGGCGCCACCTCACACACATCATCATCATAGTCCTTTGAGAAAAATGGACTCTTCATTATAAATCCTTTTGGGTAATGTATCGCCCTCTAGATAGCCTCTAACTCTTGAAAGTAATAACAAAGACACGGACTACTCCCTTTAAAAAAAGTTTTCTCCACCGGTGCACTTCTCAAGTGTGGTTTATTCGGGTCTCTCTAGTGGATTATGTTATCTGAATACTTTTGTTGCGTTGTGTTGATTGTATAAAGTAAAAACACAACCTAGTTTTTTCTTCTTCAGTCCATTGTATGGTCCACAAACAGCCTACTTCACACAAAAAACTTCATATTTTTGTCCTTTCTCAATCTCTCTCTTGCTATTCTTCACAGGCTGTAAACTACACTCACTGTTGTCGGGTGGTTGCTGAATATGACTTTTTTCATCCGAATTACACCCGTATTTCCGGAGAATTTGGCGGTGCATGAAATCAAACAAGAAAGAATAATGGCTTCTTTATAAGTCAAGTTACATCCTTAACAGTATAGGGGAAACTCACTTTGATGTGAAAGTGATTGTGTCACCCTGAAATGAAATATTATTAAGCTGTACAGGAAAAAATGGGAGAATGAATGCTTGACAAAATAGAACTTTCCTTTTGTTTTTTACCACCAGCTCCCTCCCATTCCCTGGAGAGTTGGTGACGATCATGGTAATGACAAATGAAATGAAAATGAAGATAGATTAGCTGAATCTAAATACGATTGTTTTTTTATTTCCCGAAACGACTCTTCCATTAAAGTATATTGCATTGGTATGAAAACCCGTTTTTGATGAGGAAAAGTACAGCAACAAAACGAGAAACTGTCATCATGATTTGAACAATTTTGAGAGTTGAGTCTACCCACAAATTGAGAATTATCCCAGTACTTTGCAAAAATTCTTCCCTTTCAACTTCAATATACAAAAACAGTAATAAAATCAAATAGAGTGAAATCGATTGCTACTTTGCTAGAAAGGATGTAGCAGAATAAACTGTTTTTTATTTGATATTACTGTTTACTTGTGTTCTCACAATATGAGCAGTATATAAAATATTTCCACAAAAAACATTTTATCTTCGTATATCCTTCTATCTCAACTATTTATACCATATTCCCTGTACATTTTATACATTACATCACATCACGTCGTGTCGCTTCATTGGTGATTGGTCATAAATCATAAAAAAAGGGGAAAACAGAGAAAACAAGGAAAGCTAGCAGAAGGGAGAAAAGAGAAAGATGGGAGAGAAAACTATGTACTTTGTATAAACTGACTGCCTCAATGAAATGGAAAAGAGGAATGAATGGATGAATAATGTGTCTCTGTGTGTGTTTCCCCGAGAGTGAATGAATACTCAAGTTTTTTTCTCGTTGAAGCTTCATTTCATCCACCACATACAGAGGATCAGACACCGTTAGGGATTTGCTTCATAATTTTCCATCATGTTATTTTTTATTCTTTGAGAAACGGAACGAATTGGACGAGAAGTACACGTATGATAATAAATACTTAGGAGATTATGCCCAGTTCTCTGACAAAAAATAATACTTTCCTTTATGATTATGACACGTGTGTGTGTGTCTAATGTGCTCATGCTCATACATATGTGCATTCGGAAGTTACCCTAATCATCCTCATTCCTCTCTCGTCCTTCTCTTCTTTGCTAATTAATTGCCAAGTGTCAAACAGGATCTCTTGTTGTTTGACGATGATTATGATAGCAGGGATAATGATTCATATTACTTTTATTCTCACCATGCCACCACTACCAGCACCGTCATCATGATGATGATAAAATGAGTGGAATCTAGAACACACGTACGAATACATATATATAAGTGATGGTAACAAGTAATCATCATCTTTTTCATCATGTGCAGGACTTTTTCCGCGAATGTATATAGCCACCTAAATTCCCCTCAGTGTAAACGGCTCTCTCAGTGATTATAAGAATCATCACTGTTTCCCTTCTTGGAGTGAGTTCTCTGGGAAATTTTCTTTTTCCACGAATGTATATAGCCACCTAAATTCCCCTCAGTGTAAACGGCTCTCTCAGTGATTATAAGAATCATCACTGTTTCCCTTCTTGGAGTGAGTTCTCTGGGAAATTTTCTTCCACACATATTCCCACAAGACAGCTCCCTTTTCATCTCACTCATCCCATAATTTCCTCTCTGAGCTGAGTTCCATTTGGAGAAAAAAATATACCCAAGTTTTCCCGTTATCGTCAACATCATCATCGTCAAGTGAGAGAAATGGGATGCTTATTTTCTTAACAATTTTCCTCCAACATTTGAGCCCAAGTTGTTTCCCTATCTTTTCCATTCCTCTAGTGTTTTACAAGGAAATCCCAATTATTATTGCCAAAAAGGACTTACTATAGATAATCTGTCAACTTGTGCTTTACTATTGTCTCTGTTTCAACATTATCATCACATATTCCCTTCCTCTTTCTGTGTGTCCTTGTGTGGAAGAGTGTCTTTTCTTCCTTCTCCTTCACAACCTACCTCTTCCATTTTTTCCTAATCTCTCCTTTTCTTCTCCTCCTCCACACCAAGTAAGCACTCTTGTTTAAACGGGAGGAGAAAATAAGAAGTAAAAAATACTTTGGCACAGCTAGTCAAACTGGGAGCAGCTGTTTGTCGCATATTTTCCACAGAGAAAACTTGCCATCTGCTCCACTTCTTTTCTTCTGCTTAAGTTCTCCTTTTGGAAAAGATTTTTTGCTAAGATATTTTGTGAATGTGAAAGCAGCAGTAGGTGGACTTGTGCTACACGTGAAATTCTCTGAGACAAACTGTGCGTGTTCTTATATGAAAAGGGGAATGTCTCCAAAGACGAAATAAAACGACAAGGACTATTATGTCGCCAATGATTCATAAGGTGGGGGAAGACAAGGTTACTCTTCTTTAAAGCTCCTTGTAGTAGCAGACTATCGTAATAAAGAAGGCTACCGTTATATACTTTTTTCTAGAGTGAAAGCACTCACGTAGGAGTACATCATTTTCCTACTCCACGTCCTCGCCTCTCTATAACACTAGATACTAATAGTGTAATACAGTTTGATTCATTAGCTTTAACGATGACAAATGAGCTGGATGGACAGGAGAAAGAAGACAAGGGAGCTCAGCTGAGGGGAGAAAAAGAGTCTTCTTGAGTGAAAACAAGAACTTGCACAAGCGATCCAAGCGCTCGGCTTTATAATTTTGCAAGACTGGAGCAAGCATTGAGCTACTTTGAACTTGCTTCCAGCCTCCATGGCCTGGCCTTTGTTGTCGTAAATCTTTATATGAGAAAAAGTGAATTTCCTTGTGAAGTATTTTTCGCACAGCATTCCCATCTTGAGAGATCTTCTAAGGAGGAAATATTATACTCTTCTTTGCACTCCCAGTTTATAGGAATCTCTTTAATAGTAATAATAATGTTCCTCGTATGACATCATTTATTGGCTTTCCTTCATGTGCACAGGCTGTCTATTGCTATTAGCATAAAGAAACCGGATTTTTTTACTGCTTCAACAAGAGATTCCACGACATCTTAGAGTATATTGCTCCAGTTTCGCTGGTAAGTATTCCAGGAATATTAGTTTTGAGCGGAAAAGCATCAGCAACCAAGGTAAATTGAAGTATGGTGAGAGGCATGGACTAGAGGAAAAAAGCAATTCGTCTTGTGCTAACTAAACAAACAAGACTCCACTTGGTTGAAAGTGAGACGTTGTTGAGCAAGTCACACAGTCTGATACTTGACAGATGACAAATCTTCCTTCCTTTTAGCATTATAGCATCACCTCATGTAAAAGTGCAACTGGAGAGGAGATGATATTTCAAGAGGGAATATGAGACATCCTATCCTCTAAAAAATTTGACTTTTATCCCTCAACCAATAACCGAAAGGATTATATGAAATTTTTCAAGTGAAAGCACCCCATCAGCAACTCTGTCTCCGGTTTGATTATGAATTTGAGATGATGAACAAACATAACGAGCTAGGTGTGCTCCTACTTCTTCTTGTGTACTTTCTCTTGCGGAGGTGTTCCATTTCATTGTTAGTTGGGGATATTTTCAAGACTTTTAAACTTTTATCTCTCGTGACAAAAAACTATACTGCTTACTCACCCCATCATCACTCATTCCCTGTGTCAACTGTGTACAGCCCACTTTGTGCATTGCTCTTTTTAACACAAAAATCCACATTTCTCAAAGGAAATCAGTGTTTAGTATGGTACTTTTACTCTATTTGTGGGAGAACGTGAAAAAGTGGACATCATCTGAAGAGATGAGGGGCGAGGCGCATCATTACTACGGGGATGGGAAACCAGCCTACACTACGGAGCAGGATTATCAACAGGTAAGCCTAGAGCTGGGAGAAAGCGCAACATCACCAAAAAATCTTTATGCTACAAGAATCATTACAAACAAAAGAGTAATAAAAATCATCGAATAAAAAAAATCGCCAACAAACTAAAACATATTCCTTTGGTTTTCCATCTTGTCGGGAGAAAATCCAGAAAAAGAGAGATAAACACACTGTGTTCCACTTTTATTACATTTTATTACCCCACCGTGTCTGTCATTATCAGGATGGAAAAGCGGTAAAATGACAGCAGATGGTCACATCTGCTCTCATTCCGCTTTTATGCTCTTTTCATTTTCCTCCAATGTAGGAGCAGAAAGGAGGAGGAGAGTGTGGTGTTGGTGGGTGACGTTGACGGGTGGAAAATGTATGTTCTACTTTCCCCACGTATTCATCACCCTGTGGTATACAACAACACGAAAGGGGAAATCTCGTTAATAATCATTTTTAATTACTCCTTCCCAATCAGTTGCAGTGAATGTTTCGTAATAAAAAAATAGTTCAAAGGGAAAACTTTCCATTAATGTTGGTGCTATGAGCACTAGAGCCTTTTCAAAATACTTAAAAAATTATTTATTATACAGCACAGTATGAATCTCATACATCTAGACTTAAAAAAAGAGTTTAACACAGAAAAGGGTTTAATCGCCTGCTGGTTTCCTAGTAAAAAAGCTCATAAAAATGGCTTTCACTTTAATGTCTCGTCGACTTCATTTCTTGCCTTGTTTCTGAAAAAAACGCTTTTACCTGGGAAGCGAATGAACTTTTGGTAGTCTTTCTTCATGTTATTTTTTCATTTATCCTTGCTCCCTCATCCTTTCCTAACCTTTACCGATCCGTGATCCATCACATAGAGTTTTGTATTCTTTTTATGCATAAAATCTTATTTTCTCCTTTCATTTTTATCTCCCCTTCCATTTTCACGGAATTTCTCTTGTCATCACGATTATGTGATGTGCTCCCACTGTAATAGCATTTCTTCGTAATTTTATCTCCGGAACCATTAGAAAAAGAATCAGGTTTATTTCCGGGAATCGTAATAAGCCTTTCCTTCTCTGTCATGTTACTGCGTAGAGGAATTTTTCTCTTATAATGACTTTATCATATGAGCATAAGAGATCGAGTTTAGAGTTTTTAGCTGTGTCTAGCTCTTTCTCAAGGATTATTTTCAGCACTACAGATCAGTAGAGCCTATTTGTAGTGCACAAATTCCACCGAAAGTCGTAAGGAGAGAAAGCTTGATTTTGTAAAAAAGAGAGAAATAAATCGTCCACTGAACCAGAATGCACACAAAAAAAAGTGTACACAACGCAGTGAAGACAGATGCGAACGAGGAAGAGGAATTTTCAACTGGGGACATTGCGCCATATCCATTGATGCACATATACCTGGGAGCAAAATAGACAATTTATTTGAAAAGAGAGGACATGAGCGAGACAGGGAATCACAGAAGGAGGAAAAAAATTGTCTGGAATCATCTTTCCTGTCTACTGATTTTTTCCCCTCGTTAAATTGCTACCTTTTTTCTGTAAGTTGAAACCAGTTGAAGTAGAGTCCATTTTCATCAGAGTTCAAATTCAATTGAGGTTTATTACCAGGAACAATTCTGACCGGAGCGTACCAGAAGGCAATAGAGTTTTGCTATTTGTGCAACCTGAACTACTTCTTGAATTGCCTATGTTATGGGGAAATGGACAAGTTGCTTGTATTTTTATAACCAACGAGATTGCTTCCTTCTCTGATGGAGAGGGACCTGAGCCTTTTGCCTTGTTTTTTGCTATACTCAAGTGAGAAATATAGCGGGAAAAGGAAAGTTTTGTGATTGAGACAGAGCATTTGTTTCATTTGTTGAGTAACACGTTTTAGAGGATTGTAATTTCTTTAATAATGGAATTTATACCCAAAACATATAAATTACGAATTAAAACAACATAAAATTGCTTAGTCGTCAATATTCAAAATTTGTTTTTTGCTATAATTACCCCCTCTCATAGTTGTTTTGTTATGAACCATTGAACTTGGATTATCCTACTTGAAATATGTATAAAGCCTACTTTTTCTTTCAAATAATACGCAGTTATTGGCATCTTGACAAGTTATGATTTAGACAATAAAAATAATAAAAACTAGGGGAAAGTGTCACTCTGAAAGATTATTTTTCTTTCTAGGTGTGCATATCGGATATCCGACACTTTCTCCCTTTCACTTGAAATAAGCCAAAATAATATCAGAATAGTGGTGATAAGAGCATGCAACAGTGCTTAGAGGCTGTTCCCAAGTTCCCCTCCTCTTTTAAGACAACAGCTCTAGGTCTCTTGTCAAGAAAGGAGTGAGTTGTGCTTACTCTGGAAAAGAGTAGAGGCATGTCCTTTCCAGTTTGGAAAGGAAAGCCTCACAGTTTCCAATTCTTTTCTTCTTTTTAGAGGCTGTTCCCAAGTTCCCCTCCTCTTTTAAGACAACAGCTCTAGGTCTCTTGTCAAGAAAGGAGTGAGTTGTGCTTACTCTGGAAAAGAGTAGAGGTATGTCCTTCCCAGTTTGGAAAGGAAAGCCTCACAGTTTCCCATTCTTTTCTTCTTTTAGCAGTTTTGAGTCCGCATGAACGGGAAAAGATAAAGCGTGGTGGTGAGCCTTATATTCTACAAGGGAGGAGGAGAAGAAAGACTCATGGAAAATACATTAGGAAGCCGACTTTTCGGATTAAGTTTCCGTATCATACTTTTTCCTTTACAATTTTCCATGCATTATTTATTCGTATATTCACGGTACAAACTCAAAGCTCAATTATTTCATGAGTGGCTCCTTGAAACCAAAGTCGAATAAATATCTGGTGACTTTCCCGTCGAATGAGAAAGGGAGGGTTAAAATTGGAAAGAAAGTGTACACGCCTCAACAGTGTATAAATTACGGACAAATTTTCTACGCAAAGTTAGTCACAGTGAAAAGACTCCTTCATGGGGAAAAAGCTACACATGAATTTTTTATTGAAAGGAACACATTTGTCGAAACTTTCAACAAGGCTGTACTCCCAGCGTGCGCTCGTATAGTTATTGCATTTAATTGCTGTGCGTGGGAAATGTATTTATTCAGATTAAAACTCAACTTGATGCATGAGCGCATTCCACAAGGGTACTTAGTACGTATTCCGTTTGTTTTTGTACAAGCAGGGGAAAAAAATTCATCTGTGTTTCATCCATCCGCTGATATATCCCCTCGTTTATGGGTTCATGATGAGCTAAAAGTCATCTTTTTCATTAATTTTCTGGTGATCTATGATGGTATTA
>JAHZNA010000875.1:0-60158 GCA_027743935.1 Sinodicranocentrus sp. ZH6 | reverse complement strand
CGTTAAAAATACCAGACCTTACCTTCATTTAAGGTACAAGCAACTGCCTTAGATAAAGATGGTGCACATGTAGGCGAAGAATAGTAGGTTGGCCGAGGAAATGTGAACTGGTAGGCGACAGTACCTACATTCAAAGCCATGTGAAAAAGTGTCGCAATATTCATAAAAATTAATGCCTTCACGAGTAAAAAAACAGGAAATTCAGTGCGCAGTTAGCTTTCTTTGCTATGAAAATCACGGCAAATCCTTTCTTCTCATCAATATTTGCTCTTCGTGTCTGCAAGACATACAAACAACTCATTAAATCTACATGTGTGTAAGTCCTTTGATGTCAGTTACCTTTTATTCCCCTCACATTCCAACGGCTGCCAGCTTTCTCCGTAGTAATGAAAACACGTCGTATGACCAGACTTTCTATTTGATTGTACTACACTTTTGGGAATTACAAAGACGTGTGTATCTTTATATTCCTTACGATTTGACTTTTTCTTCTGACTCTGTTTACTTTGAAATGGTAAGAACGTAGTCAAAAGTCAAAATCAATTTAATGAGCTACGAGTGTCTGAGTAAAGGGAATACGTTTGTATTCGTCGTTGTGCAATAGAACCCCTTCATCTGACAAGTTTCATGAAACGTTTTCGCAGACGTATTTGGGGGGCTGTGACCGCAACCGCAGGCGCGTGCCGTTACTTCCGTTTACATGTAGGCGAAATTTTTAATGATGATGTTAAAGGTGGAGGGATGTATGTATAGAATTACATTACATCTAGCTAAGAAATGAACAGCCTTGCACTGTATATATGTTGGAAACATGACAGAGATATAGAGGACCACGCGGACTCTCTAAAAGGTTATTGCATTGGTTTGATGAGTTATAAAAGTTAATGTTGACCTAAAACTTGGAAAATACATTTAAAGCGTGCTGACGACAACAAAAATATCAACAGGATCATCGTTTTTCACGGATTGTAAAAAGCTGCCTTAGCACACATGAAAAAAGCAGATAGTTGTAAAACAAGCAAGCTGGGGGCATGTAGAGAAAAGGATATTCTTACATTTGTCGTTGGAGTAGGAGTTTCCAAAGACTTTTCAGCTGCAAATTTGTCGCCCGGAGAACAACCTGATTGGACTTTTTACTACGTAAGGGAAGGATACGATCCAGTCTTGAGTGATGAGAAGTGTCGGGGCCAAATAAGAGTCGGAACTCGTTTTCTAGAAAATGGCAAACAAAACACGTACAAGGAATTTAAAGGGAATTATAATAAAAACAGCCAAGCGTCACTTGTCAACAAGTTTGGATACATTTTTATGTGTATTTTTATGATTTTCTCTTCCACTTTTTTATGAATCCTTAAATCGGCTTAAGAATAATAGGACGGTATTGGTACAAGTGTGATTGTTTTTGTTCTTTTAGCCTTCACGCCTGAAAGAGGACAATACCCGTGCAAGGTGAAATTTCATCTTTTGACAGACCTGTTTCAACGTTGTTGGCGTTTTTACTCTTGTTATCTTGTAATACAAGATCAATGTCATTGCTCTCTTGTTTCCTTTATCAAAAATTTACCTAGTCATCTTTCTATTAGATTGTAAGACTATCAGGGACAAAAATAGAATTTTTAGGGATACTAGAGCAAGGTATGACATTGTTGAAGGCATACAGATCTCAAATTATTCTAATTTGGAAACTAACAAGACAATAGCATTTTCTACTCGCTTAGAGCAATTCTGAAAGACGTATAAGTATAAGCTATACTTTGAATGTGTACTCGGATTTTGTAAAACTTCTTGGAAATTCATCATATTGTTAGTGAAAAATGTTGATAGTAGGGTGGAATTGCTGATTGGTGATTAGAATGTTCTTTAGAAAGTTCTTAAAAGAGTTGGCCTGTTTATTCAAGATTAGTTTTAGTAAACTTTTTTGCCATTTGCTTCGAGAAAGCTTATTTTTATTATTGAGACCACATCGATCTAAGCATGATAAAGTAGTCCAAAGTTTCATTTTTGACTTGGAAAAGATATCAATTCAAATATCGTTCATAGGAAGACATGACACGATCAAATCTCAATGACTTCATTACCATGAGAAAGGTAAACTAATTGAAAGAAACTTAAGCGTTGCTAAAAGCGCACATTTACATTCATTTTGTGCATTATACCGAAGGAAACAGAAATGACTGTCTTTGTAGAGCTCTTCTTGGGACAAAGTCTATCAGAGTCAAAGTCGAAAGGCTTTTATCTGGGTGCCTTATTGATAAGTTGAATCAGCACTCAGAATAAATTGAAAAGTTGCTATAAACTCAAGGTTAAGCCACATGGTCCTTGAACTAGGAGTCGTCCATGGTCTTGCTTTCTCCAATTGTACTGATTAGTGATTACTGCTTGGATGAAAATTCTATGCAAGTTTAAGTCTGACCCTGAAAATGAATCTCTGGGGATCAAACCTCACACCGGAAATATTATATTCAAACTTCAAGTGAAAGACTTAATCATATAGTACGAACACTAATAAAACTGATAATCCTAGTATTTGGTTTTCTTTCATATCGAATCTACTAGGGGTTTAATGGTGTGTTTCACCATCATTCAAAGAGTTATTTAAGAAGTTCCGGTTCGACATATCTTATTTTAAGTGTTGGTAAAAATTCGACGAAATTACCCTCTATTATAATAACAAAGCAACAACTTTAGATTTTACTTACCATGCTTCTTAGGCAAATTAAAATGTAGAGTAACAACATCATCCAGTCTAATGGGAGTCTCTTTCACGAAAAATACTCTGTCCCGTGTCATATGGGAAGTCAACACAATAATGTCGGTAAAAAGGAAAGCCCAGACGGGTGACCAAGATCCGTCGTTTTCTCGTCTGTAAAGTCTACTTCCAAACAGCCACTTGCGGCCTTTCTCGCACACCTTGAGAGGTTGCTGAAAAACAATAACATGATATTTTTAACAGGCAAAATACAATATTTAGGGAAAAGAAATAAACTGCTGCACAATGTCTTGTTCAAGTAAAAAGTGAGACGATGTTACCGAGGAAAATCAAACGTTACATTGAAACCAAATCTTCTACTAATATTTGCCATGATTTGCATACGTTTTATAACAATTGTATATGATTTTACCATCCTAATCATAAGGCTTCTCAACCCAAAATGAGAGAATCTAGTTCTTATGGAAGACGTCACACAAACGTACAAATGTTTTGATGTAGCAATTATAATTAAGGATACACATCTCTATCTAGCTGTAATTAATAAAATGTAGTGGTGTATAGTCAGTATAGTGTATTAAAATAATTTTAAAATTCTGTTATAAATTTTACTTAGAGCAACTTTATGATTAAGGTATGAAGTTTCTTATTTATTTATTTATAATTAGTCCTGAAGAAGACCACGGTAGGGGTCGAAAGCTCGACGAAAATAAAACAATGATTTCCTCAAACATCGTTCAAATTTCTAATAATAGTGTATATTTGTTTATGACGAGTTGGCAAAACCTAAATCTTGTCACTCTTGTCATAAATTCATAACATTATTTAAAACAGATGTAGCAAACTGTGAACTGTATTATGCAGTGTTGTGTTTCATTTTCCGCAAACTACTTACTACATCAAAGATTTTCAAGGAATCCTTCATCGTTACACCATGAATATAACTATATATAACATCGCTCCATCTATAATAACTTCCCAATAACGACCACAAAACAACCTCTGTCCTGTTCACGTACGTAAAGGGTGTTTTACGCTATTTTTATCTCGTTATAGTTTAGGGTGTGAGGTGTGTTCTCTAAAGTTCACTTCCAAAGCTTTAAAAATTATGCAATCGCAATAAAATAATGACGTACGTCTACATACGTAAACGGTTCAACTTTGTGCATAAATATAAATCTTTGTCCGCGTCGCCCCAAAACAATTCTTTGAAAGGGATGCTCACAGACAGACAGTCAATTTTCGACTCCGTTTTTAGCATTGCATAATAGGCTTTCATAATATTTTCAAATTATGATAGGATAAATTTCAACGTGTTTATTTAAAGCATAATGTAATGTATGTGGAAGTGGGCTGTGGATACAAAAGTTATGACAGCCGGGACTTGATCTAGACCAGAGAGCTTAACAGACTGTTCCATTACGTCACAGTTGAGAACGTACAGAATATTACACAGAATCTTTAAGACGTGGAGATTTAGATATAGATATGCTACTCATAACATTGTGCATTATATAAGAATAGTTTCAATAAGTTATGTGGAAATTCAGAACACATCTCTGATACCGTTAATTTTGCTCATGATAATTTTTAGTTGCTACAGACAAAGGTAAAGTGATGAAATTTTTAGCATAATTATACTAATGAAATCGCATTTGAATATTTAAAGTTAATAGAATCATGTAGCATGCATCAGTGAATCAGAAAAGAGTTCTTTCTTATTTCGTGCTCTACTTAACACCGTCAGAGTAATTTATTTGGAAGTTGCTGCTCCTAACTCTAGCTAACTATTTTACTAGGAATGCATACGTCAGATGAAAAACAAGGGTGAACATGAATATTACATATTTTTTGGGGTGTTTCGGAAAATTTTGCAAATCAAATCATATGCTTAATTATGCATGCCATAATGAAGATTTTGTAAGAAAAAGTGAACGTGCTAAACACCTAATGCTACGAGATATCCGAAATCTTTTTTTTACTTTATATGGCATCCGAGAGCTAAAACTGACCTCCCAGAAATCCAGACTCGCTCATACCATCAAATAAAATTCGGGAGCATATTATTAGTATAGTAGTAGAACATAGTCGCGTTTGCATGGAAAATAAGGAGAAATGACCTCAACGTGACCTCCTCACTAATTGAGACGCATCTTCAAACGAAAACATAGGGTTGGTCAAGAAAACGACCATGTCTGGATTTTACAAATCCATTAATTGAAGTAACTAATTAATAAATCCCTATCTTCAGCATCATTAACAACCTCGAAATTAATGTCCCATGGATTTTAACCGAATATCTCGGTGAAAAGGTTAACCTCCCCTATACTTCCATTTAGTATTTTTGGTTATTATTTTCCACTTCCTCTGGGAACACTCTTTTATCCTGGCTATCAAACGAATGCAATTAGGAATAATTTATAGAATTTAAATGCATGTACCCCACGATGATAACTAATGTTATGTAGCAAATTAAAAATGATCAAAACCAAGCTTACAATATTTGTCTTGAGAAAGGTAAGGGTCGCAACTCGTATGGACGAAAATAGACCGTAGTAAACTACTACATTTCTTTTATCTATACTTTCAAAACTCCTACTGTGTTAGAAAATTGTCCAATTGCAACATATCATTTATTTCTCTCCCTTGGTGGTAATTATCCAGTGTATTCACGTCTTCATAAAATATACACTTTCCGAACGAACTTTTCCTACGGTTCACAGAAAAGGAAGTAAGGAACGTCGTAGTTAGAAAAAGACGTATAAAAGAGAAAATCGGATGTTATTATTCTATTTATTTCATGCTGTCCTAGTTTGAAAAATATGTTTATATTTTTTGGGAAAAAATCTGCAAAATATTTCTTTGAAAACGAACAATAATTGAGAAATTAGTTCCGTGAAAAGTCTATTTGACAATCGCTAGGGATCTAGAGTACTGCTTTGGAAAAGACTAGTTGTTTGTTAAAAAATTAATAACAATCATGTAGCAATGAACTCTAGAGAAGTCCTTAATTGGCTTTTTCCGCATATGATATCAAATTAAGCTCCGATAGATGCTTTCTATAGACGAGCGAGCAATCATTATTACTTTCGCTAGCTAAGTTTTTTTTACAGGAGGGAGCAAGGATTTTTAGCAGATATCCGTAAAAATACTTGGAACAAATGAAGGACGGTTTTGGGCCTATCTGAAAAGTCAAGCTAATACTTATTGGGTATTATATTATATGAATATAGATATTGGGGTGGTGCGATACTGGAATAAAATTATAATTCGGATAAAAAAGCATTTCATACTGAATTCCTGGATTAAGAAATATCATTAATTTTTGGAAGTACTGGGAATGTCGTTCAATTTTAATACTATATTACGAATGGAATGCTCCCATATATAAATTATATAATTCAATTATATCTGCAGCTTATCAGCCTGGATTCCGATGAAAGGATGAAAACGAGTCCTTTGAAATGCTGGAGAAGCATTATATTTACATTATTTGAGTTCCAGCTCAAGCCATATTACCAGCAGCTATGGTTAAAAGTACATTTATAGATAAAAGTTATAACTTATGAGCTTCGAAGCATGGAAACCTTCTAGAAATTTTCGACTTTCTTCGATTCGGCTGCAATTCTTTAATGTGAAGCAAAGTGAACCTCGTTTTTGTTTTGCAAGGCTAAGCGTCATTTCTTTTGTAATGTCGTCGTGGATGACGTTTGTCAAGCAGAGTATTTTTTGCTGCTTACCTAAAAGGAGCGTGTTTTTGAGATATATTTATATAATTAACCGTGAAAGCCTTTTGAGATTCGTATGTTGAGATCAGTCTACGAGATATCGTTAATTTTTATAGAATTGCGCTATTGCATACTGTTTTTCTTGTTATTAAAAAGAAAGCACGGGTCTAAATTTAGAAACTTATACAACTCCCATACTAATGGGCATGTTGTAACTTGTATCATGTTAAGCTGTACAGTTTCGTTAATGTAATGGACTGTTGCAATCACTAAAATAATATTCTTATTTTCCACCTACATAAATCCTGATGAATGAGACAGAATACTTATTCCTAATTTTCTAATAAACTTTTAATAAAGCTCTACTCACTACTCTGATCAAAGATTTATGCTGAGCTCAAAGGAAGTCACGTGTATTTGCTCAGCAGACTATGGGAGGCTGATGTTATTCATTAAAAGTTATAAAACCCTCTCTGTATCTGCCTGCGAAAAGTAGCCGTTTGTTTTGATTTCGGAGTAAATTACATAGCAAGGAAGTTGCCCAATTCCCCTTTTTAATCAGAAATGAACACGTGTCTTGACTTTCACGTGTAAACAGAAAAGAGAATTTACGCAAGCTAACTAATTAAGTCATGCTTCAATGTTTGTACATGCTTATCCTTTTGCGATTCGCTTTCCTGTAAACGTTTAACTTTCCCTTTTGAGAATTTTTCACAATGAAAATAATTCCTATTGTGTAAGGTTACAGTAAATATTTACTGCTTTGAATTTTAAAAGGAAGTTCGTAACACTGCTTTAGAGAAATCGAGAATGGCTCATTAAAGCTCTTGTATAAGAAATAGCTTTCAGCTAGATTTTATAAGGTTTAAATTAATTTGTACAATCCGATATCCACGCATTTAAAGAATTTCTCTTCCAACGAAATCACAAATTGGCATTGTGAGAATTTCACGTGTCGTGTCTTGAATGGGTTTGTTTGACTGGAGGTGGAGGTGTTGTGTTCGTGTCTACTGTCATGCGATACATCTTGGTTGGACAAAAGAGTAGTCAATTGAATGAACAAGACAACCTTGAATTTTAATGCAACGACGCACAAAAAACGTTAGCAATTTCTCATAGGCCATGGACACAGACTGACGGACTTACTTGTGAAGTAGTGGAAATAATACGTTTCTCTAAATCCCGGACGGAAACAAGGGGATTTTTCTTCATGCTAACGTGGGAAATTGGTTCCATGAAGTCTGTTTCACAAACGATGTCTGCATAACACTCCTATAAACATAGTTAACGATTCTTCTTATTTTCTACCACTAGATATTGTAATCATTATTATGCGCGAATCGGTAAAGCATAAAACAAGAAAGACGACTACCTACCTTCAGCCGAGTATTGAGAAACACCCAATTATCGTGGTGATGGCTGATCTCTTCGCAAATTTCACAAAGATTTCGTAAATGCTAGAAAGAAAGAAACTTTGCGTCAGTTCTGTGTATTGGTCAAACTGCAGCTTTGACATTTTCATGGACAACTAGCAGTGGCCTTTGAAGTGACTAAGCAGGACAACGCTCCACAGGGTGGCACATACTGGTTAGATCTTGTATAAAGGACCTTACAAAATTGAATCTGATTGTGAGCAACGGTTCGTTATTTTTCTTTGGTATTAAAAACATGACGTCGGACGTTATGGCGCAATATTAAACTATAACACCCACATTCTGAATAAATATGATTTATGGTCTGAAAATATGGTTTACTAGACAAGAAACAGAAAGCATGATTTTGAAATGCCTGACCAACCAAGTGTTGCCATTTATACGATGACGTCGTTTGTATGTACAAATCCGAAATTCGACAAAAGGTCTGACAAAATGTTCAGGGATTGTGGAAACTTTAATAATAACTACCCATATGTATATTTCATCGAAAAAGTCAAAGCACTGCTGATCTATGTAAACATCATATCACAAGAAAGTCTTGTTCATAATATAATGGACTGTTGTAGCCGATATACCTCAAAAGGAGCAAAAAGTAACGAAGTCATATCAAGATGTCCCTTTGGCACTGTAGTTTCAAGTACAAACTTGGCAAAGTCTTGAATACTCATCTTCTCTGACAGAATCATTGCAGAATAACCTAGACTTCTGGCATAAGCGGTATAAGCAGACGTAATTTCTGGAAGCTGCAATAAAACAATTAAAAGTCCCATTTTCTTGAGGCATATACCAGATAAACGGAGGAAATTATTAAAATCGTTAGTTTTTGTAGCTTACATGATCCGAATGCGTGGACAATAGTATTCTTCCCAACTTCCAAGACGAACTGTTCGAACCATTGGCGACGCATTGTAAAATTCGTTTGGTCATTGTAATTATCTGAAATACACAAGTCATTTGTGTTTCACTAGATCAAAAATGATTTACATAAGTCATAAAAGTTTAATATATAGTGTAATTATTACCTTAATAACTTGTGCAAACATTAAAGTAATTTCTTGCGGAGTGAGCAAACGATTAGCTTGCGCGGGAATCAGATAGCGATCCAAAGCAGCGACAACTTTCCGGAAAAACTTTAGTTCGCAGATGAAAAACTGCTTCAGGTAATCATCCTCGCTGTCCAGTAGCTACATGTAACAAATGGCAAATAGCAACATTTATTGTTTTAAATTCATCTTTCTACATATTTAGATTCTTCTCTATTAAAAGAGCAACGAAACTCTCGAAACAACACAATGCGAAAATGAAGGCTGCATGATTACGATATCAAACTAAGCTTGGTGATTTTATGATCAATAACTCAATTTCCTCTAAAAAAAACTCTGATAATGCTTTCCTATACACGTATTCTTTTTATAGCACGACCGTCGATTTGCACATTGTGCCAATTTTTCCATTTTTCGGTTCTTTAGTCGTTTCTGACATTTGTTCAAAGGTTTCACAATTCTCGCAGCATCCAGTTTAATATTCAAGAAGGATTATTTTTTACGAAAACAAACAAACCTATTCAAATATTTAGGTATTCAAGTAGAAGCAAATGTCGAAAAGATTGTCAATCGTTAATATCTGATACTTTAAAATTGAGTTTATAAGTGTGGAACAGGTTTTATAAGTACTTTCTAAGCTTAAATGAAGAGCTAACCATTCCAGAAAAAACATTGAGGTTTCTTCAAATTTTCTTTCATTTCATTTCGTTCAAGTTCATGAAAGTCTTATATTTCATGGCTCTTAATAACGATGGAAGAAAATGCTGGTTTCAGCAAGCTAACTATTTCGTAGATTGTAAACGCTTTGTGTTAGTGCTATCATCAACTCGTCATATTTGCAAACTCCTACTGAAGCCATCTAGGAAATCGTGGAGAAAGCAGAGAAAGTTTGGTCTACCCCGAAAAGAAGATACGTTTCTTCACCGCTACGAGGTGTTCACATTTCTGTTCCTGATTTTGAGCAGTCCTATTCGCGTTCGCGTAGTCACAGGCATTCGTTATCATATCATCGTGTCAGAACTCAACGAATTAGCTGACGTTTGTTCTAAACCACTGAACTTTTTCTTGTAATTACAGTTATTCTTTTATGCTTAAAATACATTTGCAAAGCAGTATCATTGGTTCATTTCGTTGGGCTTTTCTTGTCCAGGTCAATCTACATACTTTCATTTGCTGTAACAGATAAATTGTTTATCTGCAAGGCATCAACTTTGATATGAAATCGTCTTTTTTTGACAATTTTAACTTTAATCTTCATTATTAATAAAAATGATGAATAGAAATAAACAATGCATAATACAAATCTACGATGTGGCCTTGGCTATTGCAGTCCGTTGTTGAATTACCTACAGACATATTCACTTTACGCAACTGTTAAGTCATAATTTTGTATAAATGAAGTATAAAGTATATACTCGGTGCAATCTTTTATTATAAATATTTCTCTATAAAGCAATAAAAACACAATTAAATACAAATGAGCGCCAAACGAAATTGAAACTTAATGAACTTTTTCATTTCATGCTATAATAATTATAATCATTATTTTGTACATAAGCTATTATTACACACAAACAACGGCGACGTGACGTGAGGGACAATTCGTAACATATTAACATAAAAACAAAATACATTTACAGGTTTAAAATACAAACAAATCTACAGAAAAAATACAAATATTCCAAAACACTTAAAAGGTACTTGCCCAGACATATATAAAGCATTACGGCATGTCACAACGTGCTCATGTCAGTAGTACACATTAATAAACTAAAAAATTACATGAACATATCACATCCAATTATACAAAAACTAATAAAACACATACAACACAATTGCTCTTTACAAACACACAAAATGAGGTAGCAATGGTTAAATTTTTTACTGTGCGAATATTACACAACATAAAATCGGATTAAGTTTTAAAACATTACAAATAATTACAACAAAGCAATTTTTAAACATACACACAAACGATAAACAAATCAGTCCCAAATCATTGCATTGCATGCGATTCCGTATGACACGCATCAACCACTCCATCCAAACACGGATTTTGTAATTAAAGCAATAAAAAATAAATAAGTTTCATGCAAAATTATACCATGTACTATAATATGTGTAATTTATGTTTAACAACTACTGACCTTTTACTCACGAAAAAAACGAAGATTTACTTTACACTATATAACATATATGAACTGTATATACATATATTATTATATATCCACATGATTTACAAGTGTTTCCATAAAACCTACTGGACGGTAGTCAGCACTTTATGTAATTTGCTTTTTGTAGCCGATAAAGCATCAGTTTTACATATGAACAGCCACATTGACCATGTTTCGTTCATTTAATAAAACGTAATGTCGCCGCCTGGAGCAGCGATCTATATTCTTGACTTTAACAATACCACAGCCTTTGTAGTATTTTTTGCAAGCTATGCAGTTCCAGTTGTTAGACGATGAAATCATCAATAATTCGATATGAAACATTGAAAGGCCATAACTAGCATTCTCTCTTTTACCATTTACTCCAATGACTCTTTTTTCTGCTGGCAGTGCACGTTATATGAAAGAAAAACTTGCTTTGAGTAGCAATTTAATCCCAGTTATGCAAGCGATTTTGAAAAGAACCCAGCTACAGAAATGGACTTAAGTCACTACACAACTAAAATTCATGTTCGGAATAAAAACCGAAATGCACATTATGCCTGTTCCTTCCAACCGAAAAGCTAGTGTGACCATACAATGTTGAATGTACCAACACAACTTCCTTTGGAGTCAACCTCCCTCACCGATGAGGAAAGGAGGAAAAAATCAAGGCAATTGATATACGCGTAGTGAAAGCCCATTTCATTACAAATATCGTCAAGACCATTAAGATAACTCTTAACTGTACCTACCCAGAAGTTCACGCTTTTTATGCACTTACTCACATCCATTCATCCATCCACCGTAACAACCTATCCATTTCATATGAAGATACATATCTCACGCGTTTGTAATATAAAATTCATTCCACCCCTCTTGCCAATTTATGGTATTCCATGAAGACACAACCAAAGAAAAAATATATACACCGGGGAAAGGCACACCGGGTTCGTAGAAGAACGGACCATTTCTTTCTCCTTCAAGAGGTACAGTTTGTTTGCCTTTCATTCTGCTGGTGGTGAGCATTCTTACAGCTTTTATGTGTGTACAACCCATTTGTAACCAAGTTAAGAAAACTGATCGAATCACCCTTTTTTTCCTATCACAAGAAAAAGGAAGGCATTTCCGTTTCAGTCACTGCTGCCTTTTGCTTCTTCTACCTATGTATATCCTAAAGTCCTTTTTTTGCTTTCTCTCTCTTTCTCTTTTCCATATGTCTACCTACGAATAAATACGTTGTAGGACAGGGTTTTGCTGTATTATACATTTTTCCCCATCTCCTTTTCATTCAGGGAGACAAGCAGAACAGAGACTTGAGCACTCGAGTCGACAGTATTCAACGGACATGTGTGTTCTTTTTTCCCTGTCTGACAAAAATCAACCTAAAAAAGCCAAAAATCCTTCTACCGTCCTTGCCACACACTACTTTTTTCACTTTACTTGCATTACGTTCCACCTACGTATTAAATACTCTTTTATACGAAACCTCCAAGATAACTGCAGATATTCCCAAAGATCTTTCTCCTGTCCAAATAACATGTTCTCTTACTCCTGGGTAGTGAATAGTGTGCAGAATAGATAATAATGTGTCTTTCTTGACGATTCTTGAAAGTGAGCATGCAATCCTTTTCACATATCTACTTTTGAAAGGAAACTGAGCTAAAACCCGTTTCTCATGTTATGCGCGATGACGGGCTCACTCATTCATTTCTTTCCTTTTTCTCGCATAATATTTTTTGGCTGGAAAATTTCTCACAGCGTTTCATGGATCTTTTCCCACCTATCTAAAGCACCTCAAGATGAGTTTATATAGGTAATAATATTTATTATATATGAATTTGGACCAAGTTACATTCCTAAAGTGAAAATATCTATCCTATAGGGAACATGTTTCCAAGAGGAAAGCAAGCTGTTAGGCCTTGCAACACTTGATCTATAACACTACTACCTTTCACACGGTTTCAGTCATTGTGAATTTGCTTCACACGAGAATCCCACTGTGAACAGTCGTTTGCACTCTATACCGAGCAATATAATGCTGGCAATAGTAATAACAATCTCTGTACACATACATAAATTTTTGGTTGTATAACCGACTATATATATCCCAGTGTGTTCACCGTGTGTGCTTTAATATACTTTCACAGCTTTTCTCCTTGCAAATGCGCTACTTGCAGACATTTTCTCACACGATAGGCTTCTCTCAAGTACGTGATCCACTCGCGCTATCGGATATAATTCATAATTTAGCTTTCCGTGATGCCATTATGCTGCTGAATTATTACCAATTCATTACTTTTATATAATGCTCCAGCATATATGTACATGTCTAATAATATACTGACTGTCTTTGTTGTTCATCCTCCTCTTTTCATATTGCGTTTTACATGAGAAGAGAGAGATAAAATACCTGGAGATTCTCTTGTTCTCTTGGAGGTAAACTCTCCCCATTTTCACCTCTTCTTCGATCGCGCTTCGTGTCAGTCGTGGGCATCATTACGAAAACAAAGAGGAGAGGAGACACAGCGAGAAGAAAAGATGCATGGAATTCTTAAAGAGGCGACTAAAGAAGCCCTTCACATCTTTGTGTGCTTCCCCGAGGAGCTTTGTCTAACTACAAAAATATATCGCGAATTTAATAGAGCTTGCGCTTTTTCACTCACGCGAAAACATATTTTGGTGTAATGTTAGGGGAAATGAATGCTAGGTATAGAAAAATGGACAATCAGGAAAGTGCTCTGCAAAAGAGAAATGTAATAGCTGTTGGAACAGGGGTAATATCAATATTCGTATTAATCTCCTTTTATACTCATCGTCTTCGTACGATGGTCAATAGCAATCAATCAAGACAGCATATTATTACAATGGCCACATTTCTCGTAAGAAGTGATATTCTTTTTGGTTGTCTCCTTGAAAGGATGGAAAATCGTTTAATAAATTACTGGACTCGTGTGTGGACCTTCCTATTCTATCAAATCACTCAAATGAGATACAAAGTGAGAGTCGTAATGCTATTTGGCAATGGGTTGGGATTGGCTACTGGAATCAATATGGAAATCACAGAGATTACGTTTCCGCTTCCGTTCTCTAAAAGGATTGCATAATTTTGGCCAAGCTTCTAGGCAAAATTTCTTCCTTCGTCCTTTTCTTTTCACTAACAAGCTTTGGGTTTGTGCTGGTAATGGTGATCTAATCTGAATAACGGACACGTAAAGTAATTTCCTACATTCAGAAATTCAAATTGCTTTCATTTCGTGTCCAGTAATGATAATGAGCTTAAGGGCTTTCTCTTGTTTTACTTCCATTTCCCTGACAGTGTGAAGGACATCATTTCCTTTTGGTATTCATCATCATGACCTTTGGCAAGCTATTACATTCATGAACGACATGGTAAATGGGTTGGAATACAATGCGCTTTGTGGTGGTGCTCTTGGTCAACCTTAATAAGTTCTTGAGGATGCGCTGTGCAATTCCGAAATCGGTGATGTATAAAAGTACGTTTTATGTTATTACCTATGTTATTTCTCAATTCTCAATCAGAGTACTAGTTCAACCGTGCTCAATGGTATGTTTATGGTTATGGACTTCTTCGGAAGTGGATGAATGGGAAAGTAGATGGCTTGGCACATTATGCATAATATAATTTAGATACAGTCAATTCAAAAAAATACTGTTCTTATAAAAATAACTTCCACCTTTGCGTTCAAAGTTCTACGATCGATTTTCCCTATTTGAAATGCTGACGACATGTTGCGTTAACGTACAGCAATAAATGTCTGCATTGTTGAACTAAAGCGTGGATAATGTTAACCAATGTTCTGGCTATTATTACCAACACGTTATATATGATTAGTAAACTCATCTAAAATAGTTACTTTCAACAAATACTTTAGACAATGGTTCCTTGACCAACCTCGATATTGAAGCGAATCCTCCAAGACGAGGACGCTGTGGTTGGTTGTTGTGATTGAGAGGGACAAGAGTTTCCAACAATTGAGGATGATACAGGTGGTGCAGGCGGTGGAGGTTTTAAAATGGACGTTGGTGGTGGGGGCTGCGGGTGAATACGGTTTAACAACGGATTACTATTCCCTCCTCCAGGAGAACTGCTGGGAAGACCTGAGGTAGCATTTTTAATGTTGTTGCAGTTGTAACTACTATTTTGAGGCAATGCGGTGCTACAGTTATGAGCTGTAGGTCGATGATCACGACAGTCGGAAGCAGTAGCATTTAACTTGCTACTAGGAGGAGGCAGACTAGATGTTTGCAAAGGAGGTTGCACACAAGCGGCTGGATGAATTGGATGAGGTACATTTGCAGCTGTTAGGTGTGGAGGTAGCGGTGACGCGACATGCGGATGTTTTCTCCATATTTCAAGCTCCAACGCCATCCCTGTTGACCTATTAAGGTATGAAAAAAATCATCAATTATTACCCATTACAAAAAACTCTTCCACTCCAACTCCCCAATGCAACAACACTCCATTACAAACTTTGTCAGATGAAACTACCACTACCACTACCTCCGTAAGCATGACTGTACTCTAATTAAAATCAAGCTTTTAATTACTATCCTCCACCACATACATAAATCTATATTCCCTTTCACCTTCTAGTTCCCCTCTTGTGACCCACTTTGTCATGAAAAGACGATAAAATTATTTCCACACCACAACCAACCCATTTTCTCCACTTTCCACACTAATAGATGTCTTCAACGTGAGAAAGTCTACAGGTAATAAACACAATTATGGACATGACTACACTCTCACACAAACAAACACTTCTAATGTGACGGCTGGATCAATTATCCTCTCCTAGTCGACTTAAGCCCCTTGGTCTCGTTCACATGAGCTTTATGAATGCACCTTTCTAATAAATATACCACATCGAAAAAACTTCTATCTTCACCTATATACGTGTGAATGAAGGCTGAAAATTAATTTTTTTTACTGGAGCAACCCTAGATTTTGTTCGCTACCACCTGCCCTCCTGTCTTTTTCTCTACTACTTTCTTCTTCCCTCAAATATGCTTTTTCCCAACTAGTTTCCTTTCCCGGTTCGATATCCACCTCGCAGTTTTGCACTACCACTACCGGTGTGTTCCTTCTCTTCGTGTTTTTCGGCACTACTTACACGTATATATATGTACCTATGTACCTTAGATGGATTTTTGTTAAAGTAAATGTGCCTTGCTAAATGGCAGCCTTCAACTTTTATATGGGGGTCATTAGTTCTGTAAGCACATTTACACGCTACTTGGCCACTCAACGATGAATACTACATGACTTGGTTTGTTTTTTTTACAAAACTAACTGTATAAAAATTACTTGCACTTTCGTTTCCTTGCTAGCTTTTTTGCAAGTTTTTTTTACGATACGTACGATTGGTAAAAATTGTTGCGTGCTAAGCCATTCGCAAAGAAACAAGTAGATTACAAGAATAGATTACATGGTATGACTTTTCCCTGATTATTTTCTTCCTACCACACAAAGTAATTTAGAGTTAAATGACGTACTAAAGTAGTGGCCGAAATTATGGTGATTGAAGCACGAAACTGGAGTCGGAAACAGGAGGACTCATCAACATTCTCAATTACATTGTTTAACAGGCAAATAACTCACTTCTCGAGTTGAAAAATACATACAATTTTCATTACATGGGAAAAGCCCACTAATTTTGAATTGAGCTCATATGTCATGTATTTGAGAAGAGTTGAAACGGATGTGAGCTCATTCTAACAATTGCAAGTTGAAATGGGTTGTTTGTGGTGTTGTAAAATGGGTGTAAAAATAACAATAATACGTGCAATGATTGACAAGGATTGTTACAGTTATTTTTTGAGAGGAAAAAAGAAAATAAACTGACAATGTGTTCTTTATTAGTGAAAGGTAAGTGAAATCGAAGTATGTGGTTATCCGAAAGATAATGTTCCTCTTCCTTGTTGTGTGTTCAGGGTAAAAGTGAAGAATAGTAAATAAAATTGAATTTATGGAGGCTTTCTTTTCTCCTCGATTGTACTTGACTTGACTAAAGTATATTCATTTTCTTTACTTCATTTTATTGTAGATGGTCGTGTTGGGCACGGTGGTAACGTCTTCCCCATTGACTCCAATGATTAGATCACCAATTTTGAGCCCTGCCAGATCCGCCGTTTTATCCTTCTCGAGGCGCTCAATCCTGAAAATCGTAAAAAGAGTAGTAAAGGTTAAATATTTAGAAAATCCGTCTCGTAACCACATCCATACAGTATGAATAATGGATTAAGAAGGAAGGGAGAATGAGAAGGAAAAAAAGGTTGAGTAAAGTTTCTTCTACCCATTTTTTCTCTTTTCGTCTACTCTACAGGATTTTCTCATTTTGCATTCTGATATGTTCACCGCATACTTTATATTACTTCAGCACTCAACTCTTATCCTCAAAAAGGTGGCCGCAAGCTTAAGCAGAGTATTCATCTACTAATGTTATGCACATATGCATATTAATTTAGAGAGGGTATATCCCTGCTTGCTCTTCAAGGGAGGAAACTTTTTCTTAGGAAAACTTGTCTGCTTTAAGATTATCATCATCATCACAGATATAAGACGTAGTCAAGTTGGCTTTAAGTAAAAGTTAAAATAAAAGAGGATGGATGGGAAATGGAAGAAGCGTAGTAGAAGACCCGTTTCTCTTCTTCTATTACTCTGTAATATTTTCCTACACTTCATTTTCCTATTCCCTTGAATCCCCAAGCTATAAAAGGGAACTTTCTTCTAGTGAGTAAAAATGTATGCGACTGGTTGGTAGTTTTCAACTTGAAGAATGTATCAAGTCGTAAGTCAAACATTTTTTTTAGAAGAAATGGTCTCTTTCTCCAAACTCGATACAGAGAAAGTGAGAAAAAAGTCATGGAATCTTGCATAAGAGTATAGGTGTAACCGGTTTATACAATTTACAATAAATGTCGCTATCAGCATTTATTTCATCTCTTTTAGGGACATGCCTATCGATTTTTGGGATTAGTGAGAGGGAGATGGAGAGATTTAAAAATAACATTTTGCTTCCGAGAAATCATTTTTCTGTACTCACCTCGGAGGTGCCACCCAAACCACGCTGAATCCAAAACCACAGCCATCCACCTTGTTCATATGGACCCTAACACGAAAGCCCAACTTGTCATCTAGTTCTATGGAAGGTACTGGAGGAGGTTCACAACAGTCTTCGACACCGCTGTCCATCGTGGAAGAGTTTTGCAGTTGAGTTTTCCCAATGTACTCTTGTTCGTAGCAATCTGGTGGTGATTTACAGCTACGACTAGGTACTGAAGGTACTGCCTGCTCCAGTGTTTCGATATGAGAGGGAAGACCGACCATTGCTTCACTGGCAGAAGCTACTCCTCCCTGACCTGGAGGAGTTGCCGCTGTAACGATTGCAATCGGACTTGGTCCAACTACTATACCACCACCGGCTACGTTTGATGAATGATTGTGAGGAAGATGATTGGAAGTTGCTAATGAGGAGTGAGCAGGGTATGAGACACTGCTCATTTTCCTTTTCCTTAATTTTAGCCAGCACTGAGTTGTATTCTAAATAGAAAATGAAAAAAAAAACATCAACAAAAACTCACCGTACAGATTTCATCGGAAACTACTTTTATCACCGGAGCATACATCTTTACCCCAATATCACCTCATTCATCAATCTACTTTACTGCATGCTCATGTTGCGTTGTTCACACCACAAAATTTTCATTCATCCTTTGAGATCACCACATCACCATATGAAGCTCAACTTGTCCCGGAATTAATGCCATTTTAATCCATGCAAATTTCCACTTGTCATCTTCCCATCCCATAAACGAGGTTCACAAGAGGGAGATGGGATTCGCTCATCAATGAAAATTGCACAATAGAGGAAAGCGGGCAGAGACAAGAAGGGAATTTCACAATGCCATCATTTCTCCCCTTTTATACATCATCCTCACATGACTCTTCTTATTACCATACTAATATGTATCCTGTTTTTCGTGAACAGTAGCGAGCTCCCCTCCACACAACCTAATGTCATAAATGGCCCTTCAGCTTAATGGAATATGTACACATATGGCCACATAGTGGTACTCTGGGAATAATAATTACTCAACAAGGCTCATAACTCAGGTCAAAGTGACTACGACTAAAGTGCTTGTTATTTTTTCTTCCGAATATCTCCTTTTATCCCACGTACTGGAATATTATCTAGTAAGATAGCGAAAAAAAATGTTATACACTTAAACAAAAAATATCCTTTGCATGTGGCTGTGTTCACATGAGGAACAAAATGAGGAAAAAGTAATAAAGCCTTATATACAGTCTTCCAAGTTAAATACAGGAGTACTTTTCTCGCCGAGATTTTTTTAAAAAATCCATCCTGCTTACTTTTTCTCTCTCTTGACTCGAAATTTTCTTAGTTCGCATTAATTTGCCTTACCATACACCGCATCCCATTTACTGGGATGGATTATGCAAGAAAAGGAAACTAAAGGAGGACACAAAGGGAAAAATGTTTTTGCTTCTACCCTCCTGTAAGTAAAGAGAAACGTAAAAGACAATAAACAAAAGCATAGAAGAAGGAGAGCGACAACGGCATTTTCCTTTTCTTTCTCCATCATACTTTCCCCGGTTTTCTCAGATGGATCTCCTAATATAATATAAATGTGCCTTTCAGGTCATCATATTCGGAGAGCATGACGATGCATATAATCATATCCTCTTTGTTACTATAATTTACAATTCTACCTCTACAACAGCACATTAGCCACTTTCCTTCTACCTACCTATTCCTCTCATTCTTTTGTAACTTCCTTCATCAAAAAACTTTCCCTTGTGTACCTACCCATCACACACACATCATCTCATTCCTGAAATGACAATCCACTCTCTTCGACCTATTCCATCTTAGAAGAGTGTCTAATACGATTATATTTATTATTAGTACCGACCAACTGAAACTCCTTTTCGTAAAGGGAGTTTTGTGACTGAAAGGGACGTAGGAAATAAAAGTTTCCCCTTCCTCACTTACTCTGACATTTCCGTTGAAACCATTCTGAGTCGGTATCTGGAGTTAGTCTACGGTTTTATCGTGTCTTTCAGCTTGCAGAAGGAATATTAAAAGTTTTTTTTCGGAGAAAACGATGATATAAAATAGTGTAGGATAAGAACAGAAAATAGTCATGTGATGATAAACATACACAAAAAATTAATTTCATTAGGATAACAACTTGGTATAGATATACACAATCAATTTCTGGACGTGGCATTAGCTTAGATTGATTTTTCTTCTTCTTAGATTTGTATCGATTTCCTAATAGCAGAATGCACTCGTTTTATCTTCGTTTTTTCTCTTCACAAGTGACACGACATGTTGGATGAAAATTTGCTGACGACAGAGAAGAAATGTATTCCGTTGTAGATTACACCCGGCTTGGATTTTGTCTCTGCTCTAGATCTACTCCATGTTTCCAGATATTGTAACAGCTGCTCAAGTTACTGTATTCTGTCTTAGTAGGATGTAGAGTTGGTTCTAGGATGAGAGACATGCCATGTTTTGTAAGAGTATCATCGATGTCCTAATCACAATCACGTCACAGTCCCGGGAAATCGTTAAGCTTGGCATCTCTTTCCAAAAGTAGGAAGAAAAAAAATCCCGCATATGAAACCCTTCAAACATCACAAAACAGGATCGACCATACGTTCCATCTCGACTAGCAAAACAGTCTGTAAAATGCGCAACATCCTAGAAGACGTAGATATAAAAATGTCTATAAACACGAATCCCCTTTCTCCGATTTCCCTTTCATTATTAGCGTTGCATGATGATCTCACATAAGTAGTCAACATCCCTGCGGGGTTGACTCGAGAAGATATCCTTTTATAATGAATATTCAAGTTGGGAAGATAATTTGAAGAGACATTTTCGATAGATTTTTAGCACGAAACCCACACAATCTCCCACACACGAGAGACACACAAGAACATGACACAAAACACAGAAAATCTTGAGAAAATCTCTTCCAGCTAATTCCTGTTTTATTCCCGTTTTTATTTACGTTTTATCTCTGCAGCACTTCACCAAAGAGGGGTGATTTTGATTCTGAATGAGGCTCCAGCCTTCGTCACAAAATCTCCGACAGCACCGGAGTTGAAAGGTAAGAAAAAGGGAAGAAAAATACAAACTTTTTATATACCTCCCCCGTGCCATAGAAAGTGTGCTGGTGCAAGTGTTATTCCCGTTCCACTTCTCATTCTCACACAATCGTGCATTTCATTTAAAGGAATGAAAGCCCCTTTTCAGAATGAGAGAGGGAGAAAGAGAGCTAAAGAGAAGGGGGAAATCGTATAAAAGTATTTGAGGAGAAAGTTATGTAGTACAAGTGTTAGCTAGGGTCGTAAGTATAAAGTAAGTAAGTAGTGAAAGAAGAGTAAAACGAGGAACAAGTCTACACAGGGAAAACATACACAGTCCCGGAGTCGACTTGATCGAGGGGTAGGGCCAAGAATGCAATGTATCGATTTGACTCTTGGGACATAAGAACGCACGCGAATCCGAAATGAAAATCCGGATCCTCCACTTGCTTTTCTCTGCTTCCCCTTTTTTCTCTCTAGAATCTAACGTATAACGTGAGCATGGATGCTGAGTTCGAGAGTATAAGCATCCTTCTCCAGGTTTTTTCTTCCTGAGTATATGGCACACAGCACTGCATACGAAATATTATACTGGTGGTGGTGGGAAGCTGCTCCGGATTCTCTTTTTTTCCTTATGGATCCTCACACAATCTCTGGACTTGCTGCTTACCCTCCACTATGAACACTGCTGCTTGTCTTCTCTCCTTTCTTCAATGATGATGATGATGATGACGATGCTGCTGCTGTGTGCTCCGCTTAGTAACTCACATCACATAGATACTTAACTAAAGTAAGAATATATATGTATGTAGTTTATTTTTATAAAGGAAAATTCTACGTTTCCTTTCACTCTTTCCTTCTTTTTACACATTTTTCCTGAGGACGATCATGATGAGGATGATGCTGCTACTGCACTTTTATATTATTTTGGAGGCTTCTTTCTCTATAGAAAACTTTCTTCTTTAAACTTAAAGTAAAAGTATAAGGGAAATGTTGGAGAGTAACAATATAGATATTTTTATACATACATGTGAATGGATACAACTTCCTTTTCTATAGAGCTTGTAAATATATTCTTATTTCCGTACATAAACTTTATGTATATTTATACCCCCTCTCTTCAACTCAACTACCCCTTTTGGCACATTCTGCTCTGCCGTCAACTCAAGTGCAGCCTATCAGATTCCCCATCTCTCAGCAACAGCAAAAGTACGGAGCATGTGGCTTTATTATATTGTGCGACGAGACCACCATTCTCTATATATTATTTTCTCTCAGTTGGTTCTTCCTCAAACATTCCTATACTTTGGAGAATGTCTCTTTGGGATGGATATATGTGTATATATCTATATCCTGTACAATAGTCTGTAACAGCAACCCCACATATGCAAGAGGTTTTGGGGAAAAGTAAAAAGACAAAAAATCCGACAGCATGGCACTCTTCGTAGTTTTTTTTCTCGTGAAAACATAGTAATATTAATACACTAGTAATATAAATACATTGGAGTATATGGGAGTAATGTAGGTGTATTCAAAATGCATACTGCTTTATGGAAACATTTTATGCATATAGAGTAGCCATACAACGTACATTTACTGATGGATCTTAGCATAACATCACATTCCAGAGATGTTTAAAGGATCGGAGGAATAAGAGACTTCTTGAATGTCCTTTTTTATGCTGCTCCTACTCTGCCGTAATATTGATGTTTTGAGCGGAGCAAAAGACTGTCGTCGTCGTCCTCCTCCGTTCTAGATAAAATTGCTTTTTCCACTCGTTTTCTTCTTCTCCTCTTTCTTTTCTATAGACACACACACTGTTTATACTTGGATACCCATCCCTACGTGAATTGTCAATATTGTTGAATAATATTAGATTGGAAAAAGGTATGGATTGGAGCTGATGGCGTAGTGGTGATAACTATAGAGAACAACTTTAGGAGCTTTATATGCCCATATGTTTGTGTGTGTGTGGATTTTCCTCAGAAAAATATTTTCTTTGCAAAAAGAATGAAAGCACTTGAATGAAAAGTGCTCCTGGTGACGACGATGCAAAGGAGAAAACAGAGAAAATGAATGACACGGAGAAAAAGAGAAAGACTTGTATAGCACGCGGTATGATGTGGTTTCGTAACTAAAGAAGGGGCTTTTGGCATGAGCATTGGATGGGATATTATGGAGATGAAAGAGAGAGGGTTCCATGTCGTGAATTTGATTGAAGGGCTTAGGCTAATGGGGTTGCTTTTTTTGGCTGACTGGTTTATTCCAATGTGCTTACACTGTCATTCATGTTTTCTGTGGTGATGATACTTGTTTCTAGGAATGTGTATAGCGGTTGGTGAATCCCTCTCTCAAGTGAAAGCTCGAAATGAAGTTGGCACAAGGGTTAAGAAGATATAGCAATTCGAGAACATCCGTCGGGGCTTATTAGGGAGAGAAAGGTTACATCGCAATAATTTGTAGGGGATGTATCTAATGTAGGATGGATGGAATGGAAAATGAGAATGACAAGGAGGGATGTGATGACAGGATGTTTGTTTTTGGGGTGGTCTACCACGCTTAACTAGGGCGAGTGTATTTTTTGAGCATTTCGAATCTACCGCAGTTTTCCCGGGACAGTTTAAACCATCTTATGGTTGCTTGGTCTTTGGTCTCAAAATTGGCATATTAGTTAATGGCTTTGAAGGTACGGTAATGTCAACGCCTATAATGTTTCTTCATGCAATAGTCAGCTCACAAATATATAGTAGATGCAACTTTTCGTTCATATCATAAGTTGTACACATATATGCATTACAATAATTTAATATAAAACATATAAGCACAGACTTACCTCTGTATCGGGTACTTCCAACGTCGTCCATCCAAGGAAAGTACTCCGTCTATTGACAAACAAAAGAAAGCCAAGTTAATTCCTCTTTGTCCTCCTGCACATCTCAAAATATAGACTCTAATTGTCACTTCATTTTCTCTCAACCAGCTGCTCCCTTTAATTACACCATGTCTCTTTGTATTAAATTCATTACGTCAACTTCCAACAGACTCTCTCTAGACAACAAACCTCCTCCCTCATCTCACACCAGAGAAAGGAGAGCCAAGTCAACAAAAGTTAATAAGGAGCTGAAGAAAAAAAATGCAATAATTACGCACCAGCAACTACCTAATGAGCATGTGGAGCGGAGTGAGCGCACCCAAACATAAATGATTAATGTTATATGTATATGTATATTATGTATTCACTAGGTAAAGTAACATGGTAAAATCTGCGAGACAACAGAATACCTCTGTCATACGTCATTACCAAGCTTGTCTGTCATTTCCAAACACATGGTGTACCCGTCCATACATCTAAAAAAGAGGAGAAACCTTCCACGCTCTAATTTGATTACATTATGCGGTAAACTTGCTTTATCTCTGTAATCACATTCTTTTGACCAATGACATCCCACCACTGTACCAAGTCAGCATTGGCTTTGAGTAACACCCACTAACTTCGTTACCATTGTCATAAGGAAAGACTGTTTTTTTTCAGACAGCAAAATGACGTTTCTGAAGAAGCATATTGCAAAAAAAGTACTTTTCCAGCATTCCAAGCTATTTGTTTTTATACGATATTTTGGGGATTTCTCTCTGGAAAAGCGAACGTCAGTGATAACGAGCGGAGATAGGGAGAGGAGGAAATATACAGAAAAATAACTTATTAATGCATGATATTCCCCTAATGCAGCTTAACTTCTCTACAAATCAGCTACCACACTTGCTCACGCACATGTTCTCTTGTAGACGAGGAAAATAACACCTGAACCCGGTTACGGTTCGTTAATCTGTGTTGCTTCATTTATTCGCTTATTCTACCATTTTATCAAGGAATTTTGTGGAATGAGAAGAGAAAAATTATTCTTGAATGGGAAAAAGCCAACTAGCGTGTAACCCACAATAATGAGGGTATACGAGGGATTTGCAGCCAGCTTCGTTATTATTATAATGAGAAGCGTGACACGGGAAATAATGTGTGTGTTTTTATAGCCGCTGAAAAGCGAACACATGGCTGAAAAGAACAATGATTTTGTAATATGTATGCATATTCCATGGATTATTATTGACATTGTGCCAAAAGGAGAAAGCCTTAGAAGAGTTGCGGAGAAGAAAATTCTATGGCTCAAGTGATGTTTTTGAGGTATCTCTTTCGTAACCACAAAAATATCCAGAAGAGAGAGGGGAGATAAGGCACGAGATGTTTTTCAAAATGGAGACGAGAGAGGAAGATATAGTAAACGTGAATAAATAAAATGGCAATCAAGATCTAGAGGTTGGTTCAAGTAGGTTTCTACTTTTAAGAAAAAAAGTGGAGAATATTGGACCTAGAAAGGAAAGAGTGAAGTAAGCTGAAAAGTAGAAACAGCTGCCAATGCAATAATATGCCTGGTAAAAGAGAAAAAAAGTCAAATAGAAAATAGAGAGGAGGTTAGACAAAGATGGGAATTTCTTTTTCTACCTAAAGAAGACGTATGCAATATTGAAGAAACTAGTTCACTTTTATGCACTGTAAGCGAAAGTATGCTAGATATGTGTTACATTCTTACATTATGTACATCTGTGACTTCTTATCTCTGTGTGTGGGATAGTAGGGTTTGCAATTCTTGCATGCTATATTTGTCACGTCAACTGGTATACTTGAGGCATGTATAAAAGAATTTTGTCGTCTTTGCTATCTCACAATGTACTAGTAAAACAATACGTATGCATATGATACATGAGGGTTAGAGTTTCGAGTAACTAAAAGTTAAAGCATTTAATTGATATCACACCGGTTGTAGGTACGGAACGGAAATTTGTAAAAAAATTAGTTTGTTAAATCATCATAAAATGTTCGGGATGCTTAAGTACGGCGTGTAAATCGGTGCAAATTGCTTTACAAGCTGGTCAAAAATCAACTAACTTAAACAGTGTCATTTGAAAGTAATTAAAAAAGTAGGGACATGCTCAAATAGATCCATGTTATTCAAAGAGCAACAGCGTGGTTAAAAGGCAATTTTATTAAACAAGAAGTTTAGACTTAGACTTTTGAAATTATGCAAATTTTTGATAGTTGAACGCCAGCATAATGATTCGCTGGACCACAGTATAAGTTTGGAAATGTTGATTAAACTCTGGTAAATTATTTGTTTGCATATATGTAAATTCCTAAAGACATCAACGAGAAGGATCTTTTGATAGTGTTAACTTATACAATTCTTTTATGTACTTACAGTATATTTACCTTTCACATGTTTGGTCTCCGTCTTCCTCATTCACTCACTCATTTTGTCAAAAGGTGAATTTTTTTCATACAAATTTCCCTTTCTATTTACGTTTTTTTAATAATCTTACACCTCTACACAAACTACCACAACGACACACACATGTTCTCTCTCAGCTTAATTTATTTTCACTGGAATACCAACCATGGAGAACATGAGAGTTTACTTAGATTTGTACAGTATGCTTATTCAAACCATATTGCACAGTTTATCAAAGAGCGAAGCACTATTACATATTATCCCCGTCCACCTCTTTGCCTGACTGACTCTGTTTTCCAACAAGACTGATGTAGCTGTCGAAGGAAAAAGGTAGATTGGTCATATATAAAATATTTCACTCATACCCATCCATCCTCTTCAAGGTAGCCATGTACACTACACACAGGATGACTATGACCACCTCAAACTTTCCCGACGACACGGTACCATACAAGAGGAGAGGATAAAACAGTATATCATTCACTCACTCTGCTGCACACTCCTCACACACGTAGAATATTTTTCCCTCCGTGAAAGCAATAAAGAGTGTTTTGAGTTATTCAAAAGATGTAAACATCATCATTCTCAAGATGATGCACTTTTTTCCATGCTCGTTTCTACCTCTGTTCCTTTTTGAGCAGTCTCATATCAAATGGAATGGAACATACTTTTATTATTTTTGTTGTTCTTTTACTTTCACCATATCTTTCTTCCTGATGTAATCCTCATCTCCAGGAAAAATAGATAATGATGTGTATATTTTATGAAAAAAGAGTTGTTCTTGTGATTTCCCCTTTTCTCATCAAAGCCTGCTTGAGGATCACATCACACAATGATAATAATTCTACCTGGGTCTCAACTTCCCTTTTTTTGTTCTTGATTTCCCTCGTTATTCCCAGAACAACACAAAGGAAATATGTGAGAAATCAAAAAAGAGAGAGAAGAAAGCCGTTTTTCACTTTCTCTCTATATATTTCAATGGTGGTGTAAATCTATGGGAAAAAGTTTTTGGCAGAGAAAGTATAGAAGGAGCAGAACGTGTCCAAGCAAGTAAGTAACTAGTCAGAATGAAAAGTATTGAAGCACCAGAGGACTCCGAGTAATGAATGTGGTGGAGAGAGAAGAGCCCGAAGAGAGAAAAAAATTGTTTCCTCTTTCACTCCTCCATACACACGGCATTTGTGTGTATGAGAGAGTGTGTGCCTTTCTTTCTCTATGTGTGAGAGGAGAGCAGATGCGAATAACGAGTAACGAGCCAGGCCGAACTTGAAGAATGGTCCTTTGCTCAAGTTGTTGATGAGGTTGGCAGAGTGGAAAGTTTTTAGTGTTGACTGCTCTCCATATAAATACATGGGGTTGTAATACCGGAGGGTATAAATTTATATAAGATTATGTATATTGTGTGAACGAGTTTACTACTAACGTACCATGTGGATACGGATACGGGGAAAATTTGATATAGAGAAAAGAAAAAAGAGATCCGAGCTTTGTGTGTTGTAATATGTGGTGCTATGCTCAAGGCTGGCATTTCTTTTTGTGTAGGGCGAGCAGACACTATGCATTGTGTAGAGCATAGCATGCTTTCAGATTCAAATATGGATTGCTTTTTCCTCCACTTTCACATCGGCCTTGCCTTCACTCACTCTCTTTGCTTTACCGCTTTTCCCATGTTATTATTACGTTGGCAATTTATAAGTTAACTTGAGAATTGATATCATATATGCGTATGAGGAAACATACATTTTCTTGTATGAAATCAAGTTATATGCTATTACAATATGGTTGCACGACATAGACTACCTTGAGCATGAAAATATCTGTGGAAAGGAGTTGAACACAAAAACCAAAATGTGTGATGCATCTAGGCATCTAGATGCCGAAGCAGAGAGTAAAGCATATAGCGTGAAACAAGACTACTCCACGTTTCCCACAAGCCACAGTGTAGATTGCATTTCACTCGAAGCTTGTTTTCATTCTGGAGAGAAAGGTGGTTCACACATATTTCAACTCACGAGTATCCTCTGCCAGTTGGATTTCCAGCAAAAAGATTTTGGATGCATTTTTTTTGAAATGTCAAATTCTTGAAATTAAAAATTAGGAGAAGACGAAAACATATTTTTTGTACAAAAACTTTTTTTCATGTTACTTTCACATTATCTAAATATTTCGTGCGGTTTCTCAAACATTATTTAAAAGGAAGCTCTGCGCTAGAAACAATCCCAGCTTTTTAAAAGATCCCCTTCCAGAAAAACGGACATCCATTCAGATTTCCCCTTTTACCCTACTCACTTAAAGTTAATGCTTGTGTGTTAAAAGAAGAGAGAGAAAGAAAAAAAGATTACAATACATTTTCCCATTCTCTTCCCTTTCTCTCTAGATCCCATTTACAGTGCACATGTAGAACATACGCAAAAGCATAATATTCCTTTCTTCCACTTCATTTTCTCTCTACGGCCGTATTTACTCTCCATTTCCCACTTATATGCAGGAGGATGTGTACAGAATGCATATTCAACTTTGCTCACTATACTCTGCTTTTCACATATCCTTACATTATTCTCTTTAATATCTTTTCCTCACATCCGGACCTTCCCATTCTTGTGTAGGAGTAGAGAAGAGTACCACACGACATAACTTACTGTGGCGTATATCAACCTCCCATGCAAACAAAAGCAAAGGCATTTCCCTTTTTGGACAAGGCATAAAGAGAAAATATATATTTTCATGCATGCATATCCCTTCCTAGGAAAACGTGCATTTACTTCTTTCCAACAAACCAGCATTCCTTTATATAATACGCTCCGTTTCCCGCAGTGTGTTCTTCCCTGAGAAAAGAAAGGATGGAGAAAGTTACCGTGTTTTCAGACCAGGGGTCGTTTTTCCCAAGTCGAGTTATAATACCAGCACCTTTTTATCCTCTCAAATGCCCGTATCCCTATGTAGCATGCTCCTCTCCATATTATTTTTATATTCCGTTCAAGTCAACCCTTTTACAAGTTACGTAACGCTAAACGGAGAAGATATGAGGGAACGTTTTCTCCTGCATACATAATAACACTAAAAAAATCCTACAATATCCAACCTACCCTTATTTTTTATCCACATTTTCTTGAAGGAAAGGAAAAAGCAAAAGAGTTTCCCGTTTCGTATTAGTCCCGTTGTTCCGTAGAAAATGTGGGGGAAAATAGAGCACACAGATGAGATATCCCTTTCTGTCTCTTTCTTTCCTCTTTTAGTTCACATCCTCTGTACACCATTTTCCCCTCATCTATCCATCTTATTCGGGTGGTAATAACGTCTTTTCCTTTCTAATGTATTTCTTTCTCTTTCTCTCCCTCTTCACAATAAATATAAGGATATCAGTGTGTGCTGGTATTTTTTCAAAAAGAAGAAGCATTGCAACTTCCAGCAAGAGAAGGGATTCCCAAAGCCCCAGCTCTTATTTCCATCCTATTTCCTTTCTGGAATATAATACGTATTGAATGAAAGAAAAAAATGTAGAGATTTTTTTCCTCCAAGCGAGGTTTGTTCTGTTCTCTACAAAAATTACATTGTAAGAGAAAATAATCCGCCTTTTTTATCAACACATTTTCATCTCCTTTTTTGTCACAAAGAGTTCATCAACATGAGACATGAGTCTACATGTCTAGATTCTGAACATGACAAGAGGTGAGGTTTACTCATCCACACACGGCTTCACACACACATTCACCCGACATCACTATTAAAATACAAAATACATGTATAATATTATTTTGCATGAGACAACCCGAGAAAAAAAAGACTTCCTTTCGGGTGGAAAAGAAACAAGAAAAAATTGTCCGCCAAGAGAGAGAGAGAGCGAGAGAATCATAGCCACACGATATGAAAGAGAGGACCATTAGCACACGTCCTTGACGACGTGTAGTATGGCCTATGCACACATAATACCCGGGAGACTCCTTTGTACTAGGAAAAAAATATATCTTTTTTGTGTATAACTAGTAATATGCATTATGTATCTTTCACATCTTCAGGATGAAAAAGAGAACATTCCAAAATGTATTCTTCCCTCTACATCTGCATCATGATCATGATCATCATCATCATGAGCCGCAACGCTTCTTTTTTTCCTGGTTGTGTTCCCCACTGGAGAGAAAAAATCTTTAAGTAAGCCAACAAGCCAGCCCTGTTTACGCTTATAAGAGACTCGACCACACGAACTCTGACATAGAAAATGGGCCAATATTAAACCACACACACACACAAGAGGGGAATCTACAGATATAAAATAGATCCATTCTATAAAACATATCCTTTTTTGAAAGTTGGCTTGTGTGTGTTTTCTCCCGTATCGGAAAGCCTTTTATGAAGTTAACGAGTGCAATAGAGAGAGCGACTGGAATCATAGTACTTGACTTGAAGCCTGCCTCGAGCAGGCTAAAAACTCACTGCTACGACATTAGATCAGATATAATATGGTTCACATACAGATACTCATATACACACATGGAGTTCTACTAAATGGAGGACAGGAAAGGAACAAGATCACAAGATAGGATTCTTCCATCACGACAGTGTGGTTGGGTGGGTCCGCATTTTTATTGAAAGATTGATTGTCCCCAGCTTGATAGCGCTGTTGATGATGATGAGAAACTTATCAAATCTATTGGCCTTTTTTTTATCAAGCTTTGGCAAAATAGAAGAAAAATATGTATACCGTAATAACTTGCATCCCAACATGATTCTTTTTTGTAAAAGAGGAAAAGTAGAGTTTAGTTTGCTCCACACAGTTCACTAGACTTGCAAGAGGATTTTATGGGTTGTAGTGAGTAAAGCCGGGAAAGCCAGGAAAATTCTTGTTAACTGCCCTACATACTTAATATGGCACATTTCATGCTCATTACATTTTGATATGTATCAACGTTCAGACAAATCAAATGCATGAGTGAGCCTGGCAATAATTCCTTGTGATGGTCTCTCTCTCTTTGTAGCTTCATTCCACAAAGTATTATCTTTTTCGGTGAACGCTTTTTCATCCATCCGTAGACGGGATGCAATTCATCCTCATTTTATTTTTCCAAGAGAGAAAAGTAAATAAGCAAAAAAATATTCTTGTTGGCTCAGCCTTTTTTAATGGGAGTTCTCATCTCTGCTCGTTTTTTCACTTTTGAAATTTTATGCCCAGCAAAAGGAAAAATACAAAGTGTTCCTTTTTTCATTGACAAGGCAAGGCATAAAAAATAGATTTCGTTTTTTTCTTCGCCAGAGTGAAATGGAAAGTGAGCAAGTTTGAAATCCCCTTTTCAAAAATTTACTTTTCAAGTAGATCAAGTCAAGTTTATATTTTGTACACAAGGTTGTCCTCTATAGTCTCCGAGAATCCCTTCTCTTTCCCTAAATTACTGCCACCAATTCCGCCACAGCTCGGCACATTTACACGATTTATGTGTTGGGTTAAGACCACGTAAAACCTCACTTTGTTACAAGCTAAGCAGATGCTGAAAAAAAATCTCATTTTTTCTAGCTTCCTCTCTATCCTCCCTTCCCTCTTTCCTGTTACTCTTTTCCAATCCTAATTTTCCCTCTTGGATATGTGATCCTCTGCTGTGTTTCTTTTTTTAAGTACCTAACGCTGCAGTGCTCATGGAAGAGAATGGAAGTTGAAACTGCACACATTTATCCTCTCTGCAAAAATTACTCTGTGTATGATCCTCTCTCTCTCCTGTGCAATTTTTTTCTTCTCCTGGTCTAAGCATAATAACTGTTAAAACTGTATTATTATCCATTTATCGTGGAAAAAGGAACCTGAGAAAATATCCTACCCTCAATAATGAAACAATAGGGAAAAACATAATAATCCTGGGTTGCTCTCCGTGGTGACTTGGAATCATCCATATGCACATATAAATGGATGGGTAAACGAGACAGCTAATGAAATTAGCAGTTTCCATTCTCTCCTCACGGAAAAACACAATTTCTCTCTTTCCATTCACCCTGATATCCCATGGACTACGTGTGTGGCCATCGTCGTCGTGATTATTATGGGATGTTCATGGATAAAATGTATTTTTGTCGGGAGAGAAAAAAGTCCGCCCTGCCCTACGGTCTCTAAACTATGTTGATTGCTGGTGCTTTATACTCACGAGAGGATAGTTGGGATCTCCGCTTATTGTGCTCTTTTTAGAGGTTTTGTCATTTCCACAATAGCATTCACAAAGTATAGTTTTCAAAAGAGAAGAAAAGCGAGTAGAGGCGAGAAGTGAGAGAAAAACGCCTTGCCACCTATTTTCTCTACTAGATCTCGTGAATTTTTTATGAATTAGAACAATTTATATGTCATTCGTGTGGGAATCCAAGCGTTCACTGTGGAAAATACACCACAAGGAAAAATATAATACTCCTGTTCTGTCCCTATGTGTGTGTGTTTGTGTACAAGAGCCCAAGTGTAATTTGATGTATTCAGCTATTGAAAAAATAAAGGCTGCTCTTTCATTGTATTTTCTAGACTAAATGTATACTTTTGCACGGTTTATATACTGGCAAAGTAGAGCAGAGAAGATATCAAATGGGTATAATTTCTTCCTGCAAAAATATATATAATTGTATGGGTGGACTATAGAGGAAAAGCAGAGCAAGGTCTTGTTCCTCTTGTTTGGTGCACTTAGTAAAGTACACTGATATCATATCGGGATTTTTCTTCGTCTACCGGTTTAATCATTCAAGTGGCAATAATACCCTGATTTTATACACGCTACTCACGTAATGTATGCATCGTTATTGGATTGGAAGTGGAGCTTTAACCGATATTTATTTCGGTGATGTTCAAGCTTAAAAGAAAAAAATGGGAGAGGGACGTGAGTGTGTGGAGAGATGGTGCTAAATACGAGGGTGAAGAGGTTGTCTGCATTTTAATTGAGCTTCCTACTTCGATAATGCCGAAAGGGAAGGCGATTCGAGGGAGGAGGTGTAAATAATGAAATAATTTAAATTGGGTGGGAATTTAAAAAAAATTAATATGAAAGTAGTTATGCATTTTATGTTAAATTTAAACGGCATCAATAGTTTTCTATTTTAATTACTATAAGGCCCTTACGCCAACTGAATTGTTCGTGGTGTATACAAAATCAGGCAGTTTGGGAAATACTCAAAGCATTCATAAGGCACTTATAACCAATAGAGAAAAAAATCATCCCTTACTTTTCAATCCTTTTGATAAAGGTAACAAACACTTTTCTTTTTTCTCGTCCTACTCCATCCAGTGATTTGGTCTCTCCTCCTGTACAATTACTCCTAGTATGGTGTTCCTTTCTTTGGCTAGGAACTTCGAAGGAAAACTTTTGGTCTATTCTCACAAATCTCCGGGCTCGTGGAACCACCACAGTCTCAGACTTGGTAAATGTGGCTTCCCCTTCCGGAATTAGGGAAATCTGGAATTCACACGAAAATCACTTTGAACAAAAAAACACGAGTACAACACAGCTAGTTATTTCGTTAAGAGTGAGTGAGCGAGGAAGTAAGGGTAAAAACTTCACTTCACATGAACAACTTTGTATTGATCCTTTTTTTGGTAAATAGAAAATTTCCCTTTTCAATTTAACTTTTTTTCTACTTATTCCACGATGGATTAACCGTGAACTCAAATTGATTTGGTTTTTTGCTTGGAAAATAGCTACTTGATTCGTCTCACTGGAACCAAAACTGACGAAAGCGTCTTGCTACAAAATATTCTCCAAAAAATATTCCCCTTCTCCCCTTCAAAAACTTGAAAACTTCTTGTGCCACGTCAGAGAAGGAAAGACTAATGAAAAATCTTCGAGAATATTTGATGTTAAAACCTTCCTCTAAAGAAGAGGAGAACAAGGGTGGATATACCTTTTTGAAATAGCAGTAGCTCAAAAACTGATTGCTTTTTGCACGGATCATGATCACAAGACATGACTCACTCGTACTAAAATGTATTTCATATATGTAGACTAATTTCCTCTAGCAATTTTCTTCATGCACACATATACACACACAAACTACCAAATCCATATATAAAACATCAACAGGTTTTACGTATAATTTTCACCCTCTCTTCTTCGCTCACTTCACAGAAGAGGAACACATTCGAATTTTTTTCCTCCGAGAGGCATCCAACCATCAAGGAGCAATTTTGTACAAATAAAACCAACTCTTAATATATTAATCTCTATAGTCATAACTTTAAGAGGAAAATATCCTTTAAAAACTTACCTTCATAGACAATTTCCAAGATGACCGATAACAGATTTGGAGACCTTTTGCTTGCACAACTGGAATACATGAAAAGGAACAGATTAGCAAGTTTTTTTTGATTGTCTACTAAGCTTAAAAATTTCAACCCTCTCACTCTCATCATCTTTCCAGTTTGATTGGAAGTGAAGGGATGATGATCTCCGATTCAATTTTCTTCACCTTTTCTAATCCCTTTTCAGTTTAATAAGGTATATTAAAATTGCATGTTTTTTCTCATTCGCATTAACATACATGTGCCTACATTCAAACTAACATGTGAGGGTCCACGACGTTGTGTGAATCTCTGAAGAAATTATATATGTATGCTATTTTCCCAATCTTTTCATTCCTTTTGGTCTGCTCTAATTGCCTTTATTTTATGTATATAGGTGGATGACTTTGCAAAGCAGATGTTATTTTTTCCCTTTTAGCACATGTTCTTCTTTTCTATATCTTTCAATAAACATTGGTCTTCTCTCTTGTGTACATTTTCACAACTCGTTTTGCCACTCTGCTGTGTTGACCATTCGTGGAATAAAAACATTCGTTTTGAGAGAGAGAGAGAGAGAGAGAGAGATAAGGAAACAATGCATTAATTTTTGCCAATTCCTTGAAAACAATGCAGTCGAAAAAGATATCTCTGTGCAATTGTAGCAAAATATACGGGATTACATATACACAAGGGAAATTATATAACTGCACATATGGCAGAAATCCAGGTTAACACAATGGATATACCGCATGGCATTGTTCTCTTTTCCAAATAGATTGGGTTGCTGTGAGATGAGTTGCATAAAAAGGGAATAATCATCATTTCTGCATGCATGCATTAATTGGCTTGAAGTGTTACAATTTTCTTGGAAGAATTAGCCTGCCGCACTCTTTCCCTTGCAAAGTCCAACAACGTAATATGCATATTATATATGTATACATATGTATAACAAGTCTTGATACTGCATTCATTCATTATACCAAAGTTGAAAAAAACCGGGGATCTTATATATATATATAGTCAATGTATTCATCTGCCCTTATGTATATCACATCTTCTTACGAGAAAGGTAATTTGAACGCACTCACCGTGAACTGTAACGTAGTCTCCATTCCTGTAGCAGATTATCTGCACTTCACCTGCAAAACAAGAAAAAAAATGTTTCCCTTTAGACTTCGCCTTCAACATCAATCCATTTTTTTACTGCTGTCGAGTCAAGCTAAAGGAAAATTTGCTTTTTTACACTTTGATAATTTCCCGAGGAAGAGGAGAAGCTCAAGCTTTAGAGAAAATCGTTATTGCATCCACGCGCCTCAGCTCATGATTTTATGCAAGGTTGGCATACAGACATTATCTTTGAATTGAAACTGTTTAGCAAGTAGCGATGAGTCTATCACGAGGAATTTTTTTCCTTCAAGAAAAAAATATAATTGACAGCACCATGTCAATCCAACTTTTTTTTCAGAAAATTGGTAGGCATACGAGTTGTGAAAAATGAGCAAAGTGGAGAGTAACGTATTTCCCAAGATGATTGCCTGTTAGTGGGCCATTAAGCGTTAAAAAGGTGTGCACTCCATGAGAAGCAAAACAATAAAAGGATGATAAGGGTTAACACAAAAGTTCAAAGGGAAAAATGTGAAATATTTTTTATTTCATTGAAAACAAGAAACATTGGACATTTTTCACGTCCATTTCACGCGATTAGATTGTGATAGGAGAACCCAGCTACATGAGTTGTACTTGAGGTCTATGCCAAGTTGAAATTGACTATTGTGGTTTTTTTATCAGGTGAAATGTCGTCATAAATCAAGCATCATATTAAAAAAGGTACCTAAAAATCTAATATTTAATGTGCTTTATATGGCTCGCGCTCAGAGTGAGAGGACAATTGGGGGATAATAAAGAAATAAAAAAATGTACACCCAAAGAGATTTACTTTTTTTCTTTGTAATGGGCACTTCTCAACTCAACAATTTTCCTGTTGTTCGAAAAAGTTTGAGGATTGAGTTTCATCAAGTTTGTTTTCTTTCCGTTACAATAAAACTCAGATGGAGTAAGTGCGAGAGGGAAACAATAGGAAAAATAAGGCTAAAATGATGATGACGACTTCGACCCAACGAAGCAAGCAAAAAGCCGAAAATGACGATGATGACTTTGTCTATACTATCTCGTCTGGTAGACTGGGTCGCTCACTCTTTCACTCCTAGAGTGAGATCTCGTTCTGCATGAGTGTGTTAAATAAGACACGCATCGCATCTCATCACCGTCATACATATGAAAACAGTGAATGGAAAAAATATATGTTTTATATGGATATAAAGCCAAGTTTATATATAATAACAAAATGAACACAATGCAATCCTCATCTCGTCTGTGGTCAAAATGTGAAGGAGTGATCAAGTCATAATAGTCAATTCTCATCTCCCGTCACTCACACCATTTTAACCCTTTGACTCCCTACCTTCCTCAGTGCTTATAGAGGAAACAAAGTTATTCCTTTTTCTTTTTGTATTTTCTTCCTCTGGAGAGATAAATGCACTCTTGACAAGAATAAGAGATCAAATGCCAATGTCAATTGACATCTCACCACATATAACTATATAGAAAATCTCTCTCGAGAATATTTTTTTTCTTTTCCTCGCTGACAGCTCTAGTAAAGCGGAGAATGACTACATTACTTTTCTTTCTGGGTATAGTCATACATATCCTATTGATAAAAAGGGAGCGAGTGCGGAATATCTGGTGATATGGTGAGTTTTGATATTGTAAATTGTAATCTACCGTGCACAAGCTCGAAACACGTTTTTTTCTTTCTTTCTCTCTGTCTCTCTGACAAAACGTATTTTATACTTTACACAGGATTGCATTGTGAATTGGATTGCATCAGAGAATATTTTTTCATGCATGATTCCCCATTCGAAATCGTGCCTGACATTACACACAAATTGTGCATATGTGTCGGTAACTCTGTGTGTGCTGATTACGTGCTCCTGCTGCTTTCCCTGATATTTCCCTTGTTGCTCATCTGTCTCTCGTGGAATAATACGGAATTGTGTACATTTACAAATTTGCATATATTACGCATGTTATTACCCTATTCAAAATGTAATAAAACACGTATGAGCTAAATCGTGTCTTGATCTTTGGCTAATAGCGTTACAGCCTCCTGCTCCACTGGCATGGCAGTGGTGAATTTTTAAATATTAATTTTTACGGATTCCCACCCGGTCAAGGTTTTTTATCCTTGTGGCAGACAACCTCTCTTCATTTCTTTTAGCGGCAAGAGTTAATAGATGCAGAGGAGGTTGGTCAAATGTCATTCTCACAAAGAGGGATAAATTTTTTTGTCAAGAGAAAAAAATCATGGGATGTGGTGCCAAAGAAAAATGTGTACATTTTACAGGTGTATATTAGTTAGATCCACTCATTTAGAATAACTTGTCTTCGCCTCCTTACCAAACTAGTAAATGAGGAAAAAAATTGGTATATGCATTCATTTAGGGATAAAAGGTACCTCCCACGACAGAACAATATTTTATAGAGATATCAAGCTGCGACTCGAATGAGAATGGGGAATTTGTAGGGAGAGGAAAATATGAAATGGAGAATATTGTTAAAAAAATAAAAGATTTTTATATTCTTTCTCACTGATTGTGTGCAAGCCTGTCCAAGTTTAATTTAAAAGTTCTCTAGCACAAGTGGGCAGTTTTTTGGGAAGACAAAGTGTGTAAAAAGGGGTGGCAATGGAGGGAATTGACTTGAACAAAAAAATATAATATTTATCCGAATGATTTTTTCCCCTGAGGCATGCCGGAATTAAATAATATTTACTGTGGTAAACTTTAACAAACCAGAAGAGGAATAAGAAGAGCATTTAAAGGATTTCAAGTGATTTGTATGCGAACACATTTCATTATTTTTCCCTAGAGGAAGCCCAAGATAGGCATGCTAAATTATATTATCCTTTTACGGTCATTAATAACTTGGTTTATGGCAGATGCCTTATAAATCCGACTAACGTGCTTTTTTTCACGTAACTCTATCCTTCTTTCCTGTTATTAAGAATTTGAGAGGAAAACACCCTCAAAAAACATCCTTCTGTATTGAATTGTCAATTCTAAACAACAAATAAATTAACCTTCTCGCGGAAAAAAGCAAGTATACTTGTCCCATATAAAATATCCTGTCTGGTGGAGGAGCACATAGCGTGCAACTCAATTCAACATTTATCCCTGCGATAGGAATTTTTTTCTATTGACTAAACCCAAACCGCATTATTCATGCACTTCAAGTGTTGAGCATATCAAACAGAAAGTCTTTTCTCTTCCAATTTTTTTAACACGATACTTCACACAACTTCACTGAGTGTCTTGTCAATTCCATATTTTTATAGGGATGCAAAAATATTTCCCTATTTTAACAGACTACACGCTTGTTCAAGCACAACTTTGTATTGAATCCAAGCTGACCAACGAACGAGAAGAAAAACCTGAATTGTTTGAAAACGGGGCTGTTCCCGCAACAATCAAGTTGACTGCTTTTTTTTCTCTCCCTCTCTCCTACACAAAATGATCATGACACGTTCACGGTTGTCAAAAACAAAGGCAAATTTATAAGCAATAAATCGTCAACAGTAAAAGTTGCAAAGGATCCTACACAAAAAAATATATGTGTGCAATGTGCATATTTGTCTCTGAAAGAGAGCGAGAGAGATAGAACGACAAACGTAAAAGACGGGGAGGACGGTTGTAAACAAATTTTTGTTGTTGTGTATTCATCATCCATCATCATCCACTTTTTCACAATCGATCCTACACAACACCAACCTCAACACAGAGTGAGACAGACAGGTAGATGTGTATATATTTTTTGTAAGAAAAGTACACAATGCCAAAGTCAAGTTAAGAGAAGACAATGGAGACATTAGACAATGTGTCACCTCGCTCCGCTTTTCCAAGCACGTAATGTTGTTATGACTTAACAAAACTGTTTTTTAGAGAAAAAATTTCATTTCTTCTGTGACACATACATAGCGCAATTTTAAGAATGTGTGCAGAGGAGTGCACCGTTGCGTAATGAAAGAAAGACAGCATATCACATGATGATGGGATATACCACCTCAACCAGACTTTTTTTTTACATATATATATTCTCCGGAAGTCCACGCTTCAAACCTAATTATGCAGACAAATGGAAATTGAAAAGACTCAACAAGAATATAAAAAATACAAAAGGATGAAAATCGAGAATACAAAAATGGGATGAGAGATGAGTCAGTTTTATTTTTTAGGGAGGAAAGCAATACACCACGAAATACGCGGTGTGGAGACAGAAGATAAAAAATATCCCGTGAATGAACTAAGGATGCATTTCATCTTCTTCTTTTTCGCTTTTTCATCCTCTTCTTTTCTCTATCCTACACGACTTTGACTTGTTGACAAAGCTGACGCTTAGGGAACAACTCTACAAGGAAAAAATTATACGATAGGATGACAAAACCTCTTCTCTGAAGACGACAGCCCGGGACAACCTACTTCACGCTTTGCTCATATTGGGATGATGCTCAGCGTGAAAAACAATTTTCACGAGGGATGATGTAAATAAGCAAAAAAATATATTCAGAAGCGTCGACAGATAAGGTGTAATTGTAAACGACAGAAGCTCTGAAACACAAGACAGCATGGACAGGCTTATACAAGGAAAAAAAACAATTTTAATATTCTGCCGCAAGGAGAAAAAGTCCTGTGAGAAATGACAATGAGAGTGTTACGTTGAGAAAAATATGTTTCCTTTCAAGGCTCTAATCATGGCGAGACGAAAAAGGAAAAGAAGCAAGCGTAAATACGTTTTCTCTAGAGATCTGTGAGTTGTAAAAAATATGATTACTCCTCTCTTGCATCATCCTTGATAATAAATGTTTTCCTTTTGAATACAAAAAGAGCAGTTTAGAGAAAAGCCTTTTTGAAGGAGGCAACCCAGCAATAAATGCAATTAGCCAGTCAAACAAAGTATTTTTTGTTTGGAAGCATATGGACAAGCATTGGGATAAAGAGTCAAAGCTGACATGTCACCGTTGCGTAATAGATGAAAATTAATTGTCGGAATAGTAATTCTATAGAATGTTTTATATTCTTCAAACCTTTGCCAGAGAACATGGGAGTGCTCACAGGTGGCTTTTTTACAATCGTCCTCGGCGTCCTATACTTTCTCAACCGACTTCTTGTCCAACTCGAGCCATTAGACAGAGCGGAGCCTAGCTCTGCAGAGGTAAAAGATGATTTGGTAGAATTGGTAGAATTATTTCTCTCCAGAGGAATAATTAGCCGACGAGTGGTTTCTCCCTTGAAATATCTTGGCCGGATTGGAGTGCTAAAGGCAATCCCAGCACCTCCTTGGGTGCTGGCAGACGACTGAATAATGACGCTTTCTTCCTCTTCCTCATCTTCATCATTATGATAATGACTTTTCTCAAAGTGAGAGAGAGACGTGGAGTGATTGTGACAGAGAGATAGATCCTCTTGATTATCTCTCTCATTTTCACACTCGTTTAGCACAGAAAATTGTGAGGAATCTGTGGAAATCTGTCTTTGATGGAGGTGGCTCTCAAGAAGAAGATTTGAATTTGGAAAGAAACTCCCACATGCTGCGCCCGAGCTCCCACTTGTTGTGCTGGAGTTTGAGGAGGTAATCCCGATAGTTGCGTAGTCGTGAGAAATCCAACTCTCGGCGTCATCTTCACCTCCACCACCTGAGGATGGCAAGTGGATCTCGAGGTAATTACAATTCTCTAGAGTGTTTTCCCCTCCATTAGAAAGATTACGTGGTTTCGGAATCGGGAATGGAATGCAATCGCTGTCCAGAGATTTTTGATTATGATACTGATTCGATATGATGATCACTCTGGAATTCTCATCTTCACACCGTTCCTTGTCCACCTGACCCTTCTCCAAAGTCATATCTTTAAGGTGATGGTGAGAATGTGAAGATGATGATTCCTTATAAGCTCCAATTTGCTGCTCAGTCTCGCATGAACTATCCAGGAAAAACAACTCCAATCTTCGTTCATCATCATAATCCTCTGCGGAGCCCTTACCGGACGAAATAGACAGTCTATGAAGCAACTCCGAGGATCCAGTAGAGGACGAGGATGTTGCTGGAGAATACGCTTCAGGTGGGTATGAAGGACTCATAAATCCTTCATCTTCCTGAAGACATGTCGGTACATCAAAGGGATTTCCTAAGGGTTCCTTGCTCGTCATCCCTTGTAATTTTCCAGTGCCGAATGAGTGTTGAGGTGCCTCCCCTATTATCCCATGATCATGATGATCATCCTCACGATGACTCTCATCATCTACACTATTAATACTAGAACTACTGCCGACACTGTTGGATGATGCAAATGGGATCATAACTTGAGGAGTTTTACTGCTCCCGTCATTACTCCCCCTTTTGTTTCTTCTACCGTCATTATTATTATTATCACTTGGTGGGGATACAGACGCTAAGCGAGATACTCGACTTATTCTTCTCAACGATGGAGGACGAGAGGTGGGAGCAGATATGCAATTATTATAAGCAAGCTCATCTCCATTCTCATTAAGAGTCCGATTGCAGCTGGAAAGCCTGCCTGGAAACTCCTTCTCGGTGAAAAGAAGCAAAGAGTTGTCTTCCAAAGGGAAGTTATGAGTGGACATGAGGAAACTCTCATGAATATTATTATCATGTCGGATCACCTCCGCCATTCTAAATTCATTTCCAAGGTTAATAATCCCGCTAGTTTGAAGCATTGCTGAGTCGGTTGTTGGGGTGGTGCACTTTGAGCAGTTTGGGCTATGACTACTCGTCGTACTGCTACATTCGCCTGTGCTACAGCTACAACTGCAACTACTCGTGACACTACTACATCTTCTAGGTTCCACATGGGCGGTGGCAGTCAAAGGAAGAGAGAGAGTTTTATGGTTGTTGATTAAAATGCTAGAGCAACTGGAGCTCCTCACAGGAGGAGTTGGGATTTTTGCAGATTCCTGTGATTTTGTTGAACTTGTTCGTTGCAGTTGTTGTTGATGAAGGAGAAGTTCAGGATCTTCAATGATAATAGGAAGGGAGGAGAGGACAGGGTCGGAGTAATATGCAGATGAAGAGAGAAGAGAGGAATTGTTGTTTTCTTGGCTAATTGGATTATCTTGATTATTCTGGCTTTTCCAGGCGGCTTTTTGATTAACACTTTCACCTGCTGTGAGAACACGTGCTGCTTCCTGGATTGCGGCTGCTGCGGCAGAGAGGTTTGGTAGGTTAATATTAGGTAAAGTATTCCGTCTATGATGCCGCTTCCCAGCTTCGGTGGAATGTTTACCGGATTTACTAGAATTTGAGGAGGTGGAGGACTCTTCTGGAGTTTTCTCTACCCAGTGTTGGCGGAGAACGGATAGGTGTACAGATTTCTCCTCGGGGCTGCACTGCTCTTCCTCTTCTTCCGGTAGATTGGGGAGGCAGTCGTGGTAGTATTTTTTGAGGAAACGGTTTAGCTTCTCGGTTTGTGTTCGGATTTTTTCCAGCTTGCGAATCTCGCTCCGTTTCAATGTCAGCTTTTTAGCACAACGGGATATAGCCGGTGTGAAGATTCGCATTGGCTCCTCCAAAAATTGTGGGTCGGTAATGTCATGATCTAGCAGTATCGGTGCGGTACTCACTGAGGTAGCATTGAGGTTTGTCCCAGGGCTGGAGGCAGGTGTGGTAGTAATTGAAATTGGAATTCGTTTTTCCCCCCCTTCAGAAACGGAAATATTATGAAGGCTTTGAAAGGGTTTTCGGGAGGAAACCGGAGATGAGAAATCTTCTTTGGTTTTACTTCCCCCACAATATTTATCCGCCCCTGAGCGAAAGGATTTGGACCTACCGTAAATTCCTGAATATTTGTCTTCCTCTTCAGAACTAGTTTTCTTCTTTGGTTTCAAATGCTCACTTTTAGTTCGGGGCAAAGTGGAACTTTTGCAATCTTTTAGAATTGATTTCAAAGGGAATAACTTTTTCTCAGTCTCACAACTCGCATCTCTCCTTTCCACATCATTAACATCGACCCCTCCTGGCTTGGCATTAATTGCACCTGTTGTTGACGTCGGACTGTTTACGATTGTAACCTTGAATCGACTTTTTGGTTTGGGAGACGCGGTCTGCGTGCATCTCTCATTAATTCCCTCCATCTCTCCTTTCCGCTTGGTTGACTCTCCAACTCCCTCCTTTTTATTTGGGGATGAGGACGGACTCGCGTGCACAAGTAAAGGACGGCTCCGTGCTTCTTTGATACTGACATTATTTCCAGAGAAAGAAGATGATTTACTAGACTCCTCCGGTTTACATCGGCTCCCTCCCTCTTTCTTATTATTTTTAAGAGGCTGACCAGATCCCTGGAGTTTATCCAGTTTTGCCTCAGTCTGAACAGAACTTGATCCCTTTTTTGATTTAGGAGGACTGATAATCGTAATTTTCTTTGGATGCAAAGCCTGTCCACCACCAACTCCTTGATTATTCCTCTGGCTACCCTTTTGTTTGATTATTGATGGAGGATTTTTAATCACGCGAGATGAGGGTGCTTCTCCAGCTCCTGTGTTTTTTCTCTCTGTATCCTTCTTCAATTTCAATTTTTCCTCAGGACCCATTTGCTCCCCTTCTTGAGAGCCAGATTCTTGAAGCATCCTCTCATATTGTTTGACAATGGCCAGAGGCAAATGATCCAGGCTCATGTAAAGAAGAGATTTACTGTCCGCATTTCCAAATCTCCTTTCTCCAGCAATTTTACTTAACTCACTAGCACTTATACTGTTACCCCCTCTGTCACCACCAATTGTCGGGGTAGCGGCACCATTCGACATGGCACTATTCTTGGCATTGTTCCTACTCATTTTGTTATTGTTCTTAGGATTATTATTGTTTTGGTGGCTGGAATTATTATTAGCATTTTTTGGACTCCCTGCACCATTATTACTGCCTGAGGGACAAGTTGCGCATTGTAATGGTCGGGAGCAGTTTTGGTCATTATTGTCGGCATCTTTGATGGGAGCTGTGGTGGAGCTATTAGAATTACCCATGTTGACTACAGATCCAGCACTAGTCCAGTGCTTGGCAACTTTCAGACGGATTCGAGAGGTGGGACGATGATGATGAGTGTGAAGGCCACGACAACAATTAATAGTGTTATTGTTATTATTCGTGTTACTAGCACTGCCACCGCTGCCACCACCACCTTCACTTATCAACTTTTCCTCCGAGCAAGATTTACTGTCCTCCTCACCTGCACGCAATAATCCTGTTGGGGTCGATGATGCTTGTGCAGTTGACGTGGTTTTCTTCTGCAGAGGAGCATTCTCGATGCGAAGGCAAACGCTGCTTTTTAGTATGCTGCAGTAATGGTGATGATGACTGAGTTTACGACGCTTCCTTAATGACTTTGTCGAAGACTTCGTCTTGGAAGGATGGTCTTCTTTTGCTACTGCCCACTTCAGCATTCCTGAGTTGCATAGAAATCGCCAGAAAATAGACAAGAGAAGAAAAAAATTATTATTACACGTTTTATAACTTCACAACTCATCAAATTACCTTATAAATGTAATTGGTAGGTATTATCGTATAAAATACAAATTATATTATTACTCATCTCCCTTTAATATTGAAAAAGACGGGCTACCAGTATGAAATACTAAAGAGAAATTATCTGTGGAGGAAGAGGAGGAGAAGGAAAAACAAGTCTTTTCATTTTGGAGGGGTGGCAGTAATAAATGGTTGTTATTGAGCATGTCAGCCTCATATAATGTGAAATTGTTTCCTATTGATTACAACTAATTCGATTTTTTGTTTCCTTCCTTTTACATGAGCTGATGATGATCGGTAATAAAAATGATGCTGATTTCTGAAGGTGATAGTATGATTGAGAGTACAAATTTGAGGTTTTGATGGGTTTCATGCAAATGTCATAAAATCATGAGAGGACTTTCCTTTTGGTAGAGATATTAAAAAGAGAGATTGCAAGATTGACAGAGTTTATAGGACAAGGATGTGTTTGAAATGACTTCGTGGGAGTTAATGTCGTACAGGTTATTCTTTAATGTATTTAAATTTGAAATCTACCGAAATTTATTGAAAAGTATGAAGCAACATCAGAGCAACATTGCAAAACGCTTTAACTAATTATTGCATGTTTGATTGCTTAGGTTGTAAATATTTGATATAATTTTTAAAATCAATTAACCAGCCCATACTCACGAATAAGTTTGATAGGAAAGAACAACAGTTTTCTTGTTAAGAGATCCGAAACTGCATGCAATGCCATTGTGTTGTATTGTAGAACAGAATTTAGTGAATTTTGAAGAGCACAATTGAAGTCGCAAAGTTGCATAACTCTCTTCATATTCAAATACCTTTTACAAAAAATGCAGTGTAGGGAAAGTGCTATAAAATGATGCAAATAAAAATTCTATACTGATTTGATTTTGATTGCGAGTTTTTCCTACTGAAGCTAAACATAGGCAATGTTCAAGCTTACTTTAAAAACTACAGGAAATTGGAGAGTGAAGAGTCAAATTTTAAGTCTAGGTAAAAAAGTATAAGTACTCTCAATAGCGTATTCCGAATATTCATTTTCTAGATCTAGATTTTAGTGATATATAACCTACCACTAGAGTGCATCAATACGCTTAAGACGAAATTTTTAGCACCAGCAAAGTATAATCAATAGGTATAGTTAAAACTTTTTTTTTTCATTTGATTAAATAAATAACCTCAAAATATCTTACTTTTCCTCGTCAACTTGACATTAAATCTTGGCAAAAGTAACTCTCCGCTTCACTTGTCTTTCACTTTACACAAAAAATATGCAAATGAGCCAACGCACTTTGAAGAAAACGACCTGAGGCAAGGTTATTTTTCGATAGAGCAATGAATGGAATGTAAAATAGTATTCGTATACGCTATCTCATGACGTGTGATCTATGATCCGTCCAAAACCTGACTAAATATATGGCAGCAGGTTGGTTGAAAAAAGAGTTGTTTCACCCTTAACACAAACCCTCTCGAGCTATTACACCCCACCTCAGTACTTTACTCAAAACTTGTAATGATCATTTGTCTGATTACCCCTGCTCTATTACGATTACTCACTCCATCAGTCTCTAACTCAGTCACAGTCAGCTTAAAAGATTTGTTCTTTCTAACTCCCGCATCGAAATTCCAAACACCTGGGAAAAATTTACGTTTTGTGCTTCAAAATCAACAACGGTCATGTCAAGCATTGACGACCATACCATAACAGTATTTTCCAACTTGTATTAATAGGTTGAATAGATAGTGTGCTGGTTAGATACCCGACTTGTATTGTGAGAGGCAAATAAATACGTATTCACCTTAAAATTCCAAAGTACTTATATTATAATATTTAGCCCTATAGTTTTTACCAGCTAAAACAACGGACAAACAAAACTTTGCAAAACCCTATGAATATTTCAAAACCCCTCCCATCCCCTCCACCACTCATATTGTCTCTTATTCTCCCTCCTGTCAAGTGTCTCTAATGAATTGAATAATAAAATTGAAATTTTTACTACTTTTCACTCGTAAATTATTAATTTTCAAAGAGGGTCCGACCCACAGATACCAGTATGAGGATTCCTATAACCCCCATAACAAACTCAGTCTGACACTTATACTCTCCAAAATGACCATTTTGCATTGCATGATTGCTCAAAGTATCGTCCCGATTGGGATTTTTTATTTATCTCGTATCTCTACACACGACGCATACCATATCATCCTTTTTTGTAGTCATCATCATCATCAGAGAGCACAAGATCACTTGCACACCTGAGCTTTATGAAACCATCCGCGAAAAAAAGAAGACCTACAGAGAGGCATATCATAAAGTTGCATAATTTATTAGAAATAATGAAATTACACGACATACGGCACTATCCGCTACTCCTCTTCTTTCTCGCATGACGCAAGTAATTGCACAAGTGGTGAGGTGGGTAAAGAGGATAATATCTGCACCCCTATTTTTTCTCTTTGCACTGCATTGCACGCTATACAAAAACTACTCGAAAAAAAGTCCGGATCCTGACTCTCATCTCATCGTAAATAATATCATTGTCATTTTAAACCTGCCTAATCGTCATTTTACAAATGATATTAGATTCATTCAATGGGGGTTTTTTATGTGAAGGATTACAATAGGGAAAAAATTATCCCACTGTTGGGCAGAGAATGCCCACCGAATTTTGTGTAATTGTGTATTTGCCTGACTGACTGTTGATTGTCACTGGGAAAGGAGATCGCATGTTAGATTTCTGCTACAGTAACCTTTCCACATGGTCGGGTTATTTATCCCACTGCCTATTCATTTAATGCGTATTTCATTCATTCCCCCACAAAATTGCTCCTAGGTCACTTTCATCTCTGTTGCATTGTCCTTCCTTCCGCGAATGAATGAGCAATTGTGTAAAATAACTTTACAACAATTCCCTCCGTTTACCTTTCCCTTTCTGTCCATCAAAAGTCCCTTTTTCTCTGGACTAATCTAAAAATTTCATTACGGAATTGAAAGGTTGTGGAATTGAAAGTGGTGAAGTGAATGTGATATCGTCCAGTTGGATGTATTTTTTTTATGTCTGAGCGACTTTTTTACCCACTCATTTGGAAAATTCTTATTACAAATCAAACCAGACTCTTTTTTTAAAGAGTGGAGCCAGCGGAAAAGTAATAAAAAATGGTGTTGCGCCTGGGAGCAATAATAGAACAAAAAATGTAATCTTATGCATTCAATGTGGAGCACGCACTTACGCATGAGTAAACAGAATTCAGTTTGTTTAAGTTATTGAGAGCGATTTTAATGCATAATTTTAATTCATGATATTTTATAGGAAATGGATTTTCATATGAATAAGAAAAAAATTATGATCCATTTAGATTGATTACATTACGTTGCACATTTTCAATATGAGTAAAACGATGCGTAAAAAATGATTTTTGTTTCTCTTCAGGGCAGTATAGATCAAACGTCACTTCTGGCAACAAAGTCACCACACACAGACATCAACTCACTTTTCACCACATGCCATCCTTTATAATAATCTGGGAGATGGGATGGGAATCTAGTGAGTATCAACGTTACTCATGTTTCTGCCTCGAAATACCATTTCCAACCCGTTTTATATGCCTCCAGTCATTTCAAGTCATTCAAACTCTGAACTCACATTCTTCCATGAAAACATCCTCTCCGTTACATTTACAGTCATTCTATGAGTACGGCAAGGTATGAAGGATTACAGGGAGATGGGATTATTCCAAGTGGAAATAAAAACGGAATAAATTCAGAATCCTGGATTTTTACATAATATCCTCTTGAAGGGATACCCTCAGGGGAAAATAAAAAGTACAAGTTTTCCTGTTTGCTTTTCATTCAAGAGCCTTCAAGTATTTTCGTATCATCCTAAATAGTCATCCGTCAGAAGTGTGTAATATCACTGGCTAATAATTTTCATATGGAAAATCATTCTATTTAATATGCAAATGTGAATATCTCATATTTTTTTCTCTCTTCCAAAAATACCGAAACGAAATGCCTTAGCACAATTTCCTTTCAAATAAATATCCCATCTTGTTTAAAAAATTCCATTATGTAGGAAAAAATCCGTAACAGTCAAAAAATTCCAGCGGATATTCATAACCCGACTGTCATTCCGTCACAAGACCGACACACTCTCCGTTTTTTAACTTTTACGAAAGATATTTATCCAATAATAAAAAACGCCACAGGAGAGTAATCACATGATCTATATTATACAAATACGTATACTATTGCACAACCCACATTAACATTTTTTCAGTCCTGTAGGGTAGATAGGAATCTTGACTTTTGCCATATAATGCATACCCTCAACACAAGGAATGACACACGACTCACTCACTTATATTTTCGGCTGTTGATTGGTTCGCGAGATAAAAACTGGATCAGATCAGGAAGTCATTCAGTCTATGGCACGAGTGTTCCCTTCGCCACGCATTTTGAGCAAACCGACAAGACCAACAATAGCTCGTGCTAATCGACACCCTGAATTAGTGTAACCAACCACTCATCCTAACTGATCACACTGGCTTTTTTTAAACTTGTGCATTTTTTCCCTATAACAAAACAAAACCGGTACATCTGCATATAAGAAGACAATGTAAGCTTCTTGATAAATTGTCCGTGCATAAAAATATGAGGATATTAATCGGGATATCCTCACAGTGAACAACATTCAACTGGTCTTATTAGCTTAAAACCCGTCGAGCAGTCGTGCAAAGACGATAAGTGAAGATATAGAGCTTGAGCCACCTCTCTTACAATTTATACCACACCAGCTGTTGAGTGCTGATGGATGAGCTGATAAACGAGTTAAATGTAAAAATCCGACAATGCAATAATGCATAAATGATGAAGAAAAAATACTCGTGTTTTCATTCTGTCTTCCTTCCTCTTTTTTATACAAGGAACGTGTGACCAGTGTAACGTGCATAATACAGGTAGCATGGGTACATGAAACTAAACCACTTTATTTTTCTGAGAAGTGGCCTTTTTTCTCTTAAATAAGTAAATATATAAATAAAAGGATGGCACACAAGGGTTTTGTATCATTTAATTAGGAAATAAAATTGTAACCGTTGGCTTGATGGAACTGTGCATAAGTGCAAACGGACACTTCTTGAAAGAATACATCATGACCACATCACGGAAGTCTTTTTAGGGAATAAGGAATACAGGAAAATGCAAGGGAGAGGATAAAAACACATGTGTCATGTTACCCTCGTGCGGAGCTTAGATGATAATCAAAGATGATGAGTAAAGATAGCAAAGTCCGAAAATGATGAAACGAACCAAAAGCTGTAAATATTTTATGTGTATTAAACAAGCTTACTTTTCTAACATGCAATCCTCTCCAAGGAAGGAGGTTGATGAGCACCTAGTGTAGCATGCAATGTCAAAGGTAATTGTGAATAGGACATGTTTCAATTTCAATATCATACCTTTAAATGGCATCACGGACAATGCCCGTGGTCCATCGCATGCTTGGCCAAATTAAGGAAGAAAATCTTCCCAAAAAATAATAATTCACAATTGTCTTTTCCTTCTTTCTTCCTTATTATCCCACTTTCAATATTTTCTTGAATCCAACCATTACACAAAATACAATATTTTCTTGAAGAAAAAATCTCAGATCCAAACAGAGGAGTTACACACAAAGGCACTGATTTTCAAATCACATATTTTCTTCTTCTTCTTCTCTCTCTCTCTCTCTCCGTAAGTCGGCTCGGTCAACGTCTCACTAGGGAATATTTATGAGCTTTATTAACAACAAATGAATTTTTATTTTCAAGGCACTTGCATATCTATCACCGTAGCTCTTGCACTGTCAACTAAGGTAAAATTTATTTACAAGGTTGGCTCAATAAATTGCATTATTAAGCCTTGTGTCAACACACTCTCAACGAAACACAAAAGACCGTGGCCGGCTAAACTCATCAAAGCATATGCAAACAAAACCGAGCACACTATCTTGCAAAAAAAACTTTGTCTCACATGCCGTCTCTATTCTTCCCAGCAACGGAGAGAACTAAAGAGAAGACAAAAAATAGGAAGAAAATAAGGTAAACAACTTTGCAGCCACGAAAATGAATAAATGTCCTCGTGCAAAGCAGACCATTCCACCTTTTGTAATCCTTATTAGCAACTTTTTTGCATTTTACCTCGACAAATAAGGAATGAGGTAAATTAACAAAAATCCAAAATGAAAATGGGAAAGACAGAACACTTCTCTCTCGCACCACCACACTTGCTCACTTCTCCACTAGAACTAACCAAGTAAAGTCATTTGAAAGGAAATTGAGGTGGTTGAAAAGGAAGAAAGGTAAGGAAAAAACTAAACTTTTGGTAATTTTTTTTCTTGTCTAAGTAAAGAGGCGGAAGGAAGAAGAATAATTCTATCGTATTAGGTATTCACCCAAAAAAGTAACTTTTTTTCTGGTCCGCCTCGGTAACTTGAGACACGAGAGGAGTAAGCACGTTAAAAATGGTATAACTCTGTTCCTCTACCCGGCTTCCCCTGACAAATATACACACTATTTTTTTTACACACTCAGACCAGAATAAACGAGAACGTCGTGTGTAAAGCAAGCATCTGACTGATCCAATCCTCTGAAGTGAAGTAAAAGCTGTAAGANGTTAAAAATGGTATAACTCTGTTCCTCTACCCGGCTTCCCCTGACAAATATACACACTATTTTTTTTACACACTCAGACCAGAATAAACGAGAACGTCGTGTGTAAAGCAAGCATCTGACTGATCCAATCCTCTGAAGTGAAGTAAAAGCTGTAAGAAAGACGTAGAAATTTTTTTCTTCAGGTAAAACTTACCATCGTCTCATGTTCACCCCACACGAGGTAACTGTGCAGTAAATGTAGATAATATTATGTACAAATGTAAGAGCGTGTACAGGACTGTGTATTGTATATATGTTGTAGAATATGCAATGCAATGGTCCTTGTGAATTGTGGATATACAGATATACAGACAGATGATGGTTTTTTTGTGAGGATATTGTTGTCTTGTACCCCTGTACCCAACGAAAAGTGTGTATTACTTGGGATCATAGAAAGGGAACGAACATGATCATGTGAATGTTGCTTATACTCGAATCCTCCATCTCCGGTATTTCTCCGTTATATCGTAACAGAAAATGATCCAATGAGACTTGTAAAAAGGTAGTCAGGGGTAAGCAATACATACTATGGGTGCTTGAGTCTTTCCATCTCAATAGTTTTTTACGAGAGAGGATTTTTTTTTCTTTATAAGTTTTTACCACATGTTTAGCGCGTAGTGGATAACATCTCATGCATACTTTGGTGGAATGATTGTAAGAAGAAGTAGTAGTAATATTTTTTGTAATGCAATATCGCAAGAAAAAAAAAGTATGTTATAATGTCGAATGGATGGGATGTTATTGATGGCAAAGGTATGTGAATTATAACCACGAGTGGAAACCCTCCCTGGCAAGGGTGACTGTGTAAAAAATGGTTTGGGTGAAGAGTCGGTGTGTTATCTGAAGGAGAAGATGGATTCTTTTTTTGAGAAAAGAAAAAAACACGGCTGGAGTATTAAAAAAATGACAGCGTGAGAGGACTTTGTAAAAAGGGAATTAACAGTTTAATTTTTTGCAGCTTGTTGTCGGTTCGAAGTTTAAGATGCGATTAGTAGTGCGATGTAAGGAAGAATTTTTTTGACTGATGAACAAAAATGGAGGACTTGGGAGCGATTTCAAACGGTAGTTTCATGAAATTAATGCATTTGCTAATAATTGGACCACTCAACGCCAATAATCCTAATTTTTAATTATGTTTTCAACTAATAGATAGGAGATGTAACGCTAACTTCGCACAGGTTATATTGCAGTGCATAATACTAAAGTAAGTACTTTTCGTCTTCGAAAAATGAAAACATGGCACCATAAAAGCACAGGAGAAGTTGTATCCAGGCATAACGCAGTAAAACCGTATTTATGGACACATTGAGGCAAATAACTGATGTAATATTGAATGTAATAGAGCCTTGGAGAGCGAGTACAAGGAAGCTTGTGAAATTTACGGCTGACATATTACATAACGATACGAGAGAATTCTCTCTTTTTCTCATACTCACCTAATACAAGAGCAGAGGTAACAGGTATCTTGAATTCAAGAAAAAAGAGGAATGTTATCTTGTACCATTCTCCAGACCATATTGTAGTGCCATGAAATGAGCCCACCAGAAGAAAAAAAACTGACTTTTCCCATGTTTCTCAGAATAGAGCAAAGATCACGATAAGGGAAACAAGGTGAGCACATAGCAATAAGCAAAAGAGGATCTTCTCCCTTAGAAGATATTTATTTGCTAGTGGAAATCTCTCAAGAATGAAAGACATGTTTTTCCCCCAATGACTCCATAACGTGGAAAATATTGGAGACGGAGGTGAATGCAGAGAACAGTAAAAATAAAAAGTAAGTAGGAAGGTAAAACTTCCCCTTAAGCCGCTACTATTTTTCTTTTTTCTTCTTGTTTTAAAGTTACGAGTAAATATTACCTCGTCCATTTTCTCAAAGTACCCTTTTGCACCGGTGAGATGGGATGTGGTGCGTGTTTTTATGTTTGTTTACTCTCTGGTCGATGTAAAAATTCAAGAATATGCATCGTCTCAGGTGTAATGAATGTTTTTGTTTTTATGCCATTTTCTCCAGCAAAGAATTACCCGAATAATAGGAGGGATAAGAAGGATGAGACAGGGAGAAGGTGGGTTTCCCAAATACGGTGGAAAAAATGCTTTTTATCTTTCTAGATTCTCACCACTAAACATACAAAGTTACAATATTCCTGTTTAAAACAGCTTCACCTGCTTCAACGACCACCGACACAGTAACCCTCACTCGTCTGGAAAACTCTTTTTTGTAATCTTGATATGATATGTAGACTAGGACGAGAATCATGATGATGATGTCAGATGAAAACAAATGAACCCAAACAAAAAAAATGACTCAAGGAAGATTATTCTTCTCCCTTGAAGGGGAACGTTGGTCATGTTATGTTATGACTCTACTTGTAATAATAAAGGCTTCCCATAAAAGCTAAGAAACATTTCTCAGGAATGTTTTTTATCAGGGAAGAATACAAATAAAGTACAGCAGCAGTATAATAATGGCATCATCATCATCAACTTCATCATCAGATTATTCCCATCATTATCATCTCTTCACTTACTCAACTCACCCACAAACAAACCACTCACTTTTCAGAGATTGAAAACTCCTCTGGGTTGGCTATACAAACTTGTCCCTTTCTAGAAAAGGGGTATTGCAGAGGGCTGTATTTAAAATAACTTTTAAGTAGCCATTTCTTGAGTCCAGGTGAAGAAAAAAAGTCCAATGTTGGTGAAGGAATCACTGATGAGATGATGCGTAGCCGGAATCCCGAGTTTGTGTGAGGTCCTCCGTCAATTCTCCCTCAATGTTGGCAGCATAAACACGAGGAAAGACGTGCCGAGCGGGGAATTTTTCTAAGAGTCTTTTTTTACGCATCTCATCATCTTCCATCTCCAGTCAACCAAGTCAAACATATTAAACTGTGCAGGTTGTGGAAGAAATAGGGACAAGTGTAGAAGGAAGCGGCGAGAAGATATAGACAAGGGGAAATATAGCATTCCATCTTATTTTTACGAATCCACCTGTGTCACTGGTACACAGAGGATATTTCTGTGATTCTCTTTTTTTAAAGGGAAATGATTGTAATAAATGATTCCCCACACACGCTGTAAATGTAGTTGTGTCTGTCTGCAATCCAGCGTAACGTGTTTTCTCCCCTTTTATCTTTGTGTACACACTTGTTACAGGGATATCAAGAGGAATTTTTTCTCCTGGAGGGCATCATTTGGACAGTTTTTTATTACCGTCTATTAACAGCCCTGAAAGAGCTACATGACTGTACTATACTCAAAAGAAATATAACTTTTTTCTCCTTGGAAAAAAATGACTCACTAAAGGTACCAAATCTAGGGAAGATAAATGATGTAAAATATATCCATATTAAAATGTAAAATTCTCCAAACCAAGCAAGAATAAATACGCATGAAAAAGTGTATTCTTTGAAATTAAGCCAAAGTACTGGAAAAACTGGAGTTTATCATGAAATGAAGAAATGCATCATTGACTAGGAGGAGTTTGCCACCTGCTCTTATCTTCCGTAGATTTCGAATTAGGAGGAGTAATCTGTGGAAAAATGCAGGTGCAAGGTGCACTTGAAGGAAACCGCAAAAGAAAAAGAAAAAAATCTCAAGATTCAAGTCAACCGTGGCTTGTGTAGTTTTATGAAAGAAGCAGAAATGATTCATATCGCATCAAATTTCTTTGTAATCATCATCTATGCTCATCACGACTTTTCAACAAAAAAACATAATCAGGCATAGAGCTAGATGCTATTTATAAATAAAAATGTTGAAATCCTGCTTTGCATGCATTTTTATTCAATAATGAGCCAACTCTTGTATGAAGCATGCGAGAAAATAATATTATTTCAAAGTAGACAATAAATATATATTATTCTTTGTATATATGATCCCCTATCAACTCGAAAATGAGCTGGCGGACGACAAGAATACATTAAAGGGCAATGAATATCATCCACACTATGTCCTTTTCCTCTTCACCGTATCATTTTTTTCCTGGTTAAAACAAAACGCACGAATTTCTCATCTCGGCAGATACTCAACGAAAAGGAACCTGCTTTACTTGAGCTCCACCGCGTCTTCAAGCCCGCACACACGAAGCGAAAAAAACAATGGAGACTTGAAACATATAAGCGTTACGCCAAATGATATATATTCATCATAATCATACCTATCTGTATCCTTTGTAAAATGTGAGCGTCTCTCATGTACAAAATGTTTCGGTAATTTTCAAGGCCCTCTTTTTTAGTCATGCTCATCATCATCATTTTCTCATACATAAAGATACGTGATTACTCTCCACATTTATTAATAACCCTCCATGACTATGAAATGCACATTTTAAGAGAGACTCACAAAGCTACACGATATTTATTACAAGTAGACATACATCCACTTGTACAACTTTCCTTCTGGTAAACTTGCGTTGTCTTCAGATGATCTAAATTACAATATTAACCTCACCAAATTGGAAGATCCTGGCGGAGATAGAGAGCCCTCAACGGAAAAAATGAGGCGGAGAGACTTAAAACTGAAGAGTCATGAGCTTAAAGGATTTTTTAGATTATCATATTTACCGAGCAGCCTAAAGGAAAAAAGTAATCAGGCATGTTATATGTACCCTCAATACTTGTCCTATTTTTAGGGAAAGCCGTCTGGTTTCTCCTTTTTTACTGGATATGTTTTTAGCCTTCATGACAAGTGCATTTAAAAGCAGGTATTATGTAAAAATCCTGCTATTATATTTACTCGTGCAACAAGTTACGATAAGTCCTCTTCTTAAGGAATGTACATAGAATGATGAGATGACTCTACTGGAAAATCTTTTGTATTCCGATATTTCCCAGGACCTCATTCCATTCACTATGAAAAAGAAAACAGCAGTGGAATGAGTTAAGAAGGAATGTGAGATTTTAGGTTCTCATCATCATCCTTGTAATATGCAGTGGGATGCATATTAACTCCATGTAATGTACACCCTTTAGCGTGGAGTAAGTATGCATAATAAATAGGTACGGAGGTATAAAAGGCGCAAAGGGAGGTGGCCCTTTAATTTCTCTTCTTATCTCCGTCTTTTTTCTCAATGTAGCGTTTTTGACTTCATGATTTTCATTGTATGCCCTGTTTTTCTTGCAAGGTAGTTTGAATAGAATTCATACTCAAGATATTTTCCTCTTTAGGCTTAAGGAAAAAGTTATAAATAACTGTGTACACTGGGCAGACACATTTTCAACTTTGAAAAGATCCTTTTGCATCTATAATTCAATGCTCAAAGGTAAAAATATAGTTTGGAATGTTTTATAGATCCTACTCACCTCTTTCCTTTTCATTAGCGAAGAATGATGATGATGAGGTTGTGACCACTCCTTTTACTCTTTTTGTTCGAGGTTGTCAGTAGCTTTTTTATTCTCTTCCTTCCTCCCTCATTCCTTCCTTTTATTCACTAACAATCTCAACTTGGTCTTTGAGTCCTTTTAGAACACTGGAAAGGATTCTTTTTTCGTTATCCGTTCGTTATCAGTTATTAACTTGCAGACACATTCTAATTCCTCTTGTGTTTGCTCAGGTCACACAAATGAAAAAAAGTAGAGGAGATGGGCTTAACAAGACTTTTCAAACTATTTTTGGTTGCATCGCATCATTCCTCTTCACTAGTCACGTTTTTTTTCACAAGGATAAACTTCTCATTTCAAATAAAACTTGTGAATGAGACGGGAAAGATTGCAGGAGAGTGATATGGACAGGGCTGGACGGAGAGATTTTGAATGTAAGATATATTTTTTGTGGCTGTCTTTTTTTAACAACTTCCGATTTTGGTTAATGCTTGCACTTTGAAATAGCCACGTTTTTAGGTTGAACGTTTTTTTTGTCTCTGATGAAATTCTCTGACAGGTCTCTCGCCACTATTGTAATTTGGTAAAAGGCATTGCAAGAGCGTTATATATTACAAGTTTCGTGTTTGTGTACACATTTTGTTAAAATTATATTCTTTTTTTAAAAAGTAAGTAGCACTTTTGTCAGTAGAGAAAAAACGTAAACCATTCTACATAATAAATTCCTTAGGCTCTAAAAGTAATAAACCATAAATACTGGGTGTGTGTACATAACAAACATTCATAAAAAATCCCGTGTTTAGACGGGATGATGCTAGTGGTTGGTTGTAAATAGAGAACTGGTAAAAAAAATAATATAATATGAAAAAAGCTTTCTTCCTCAAACTAACCGTTTTTTCGTCATCTCTCTCTTTTCTCTACATTTGGTCATAAGAGAGAAAAAAAGTTTAATTATGATCTGTATATATTTTATGTACATAGGTATACATCTATTAAATATATTCATATTGCTGCGTGGATGGATACACCATTTAGCACAACAAATGAGAAAAGGTATAAAAAAACGGTTGAAAATATTTCATTTTTTATATATTTAAAGTCCACTGCAAGATTGAGGCTGGTGCATGAGGGGTAAAAATCAGTGAAATTACTTACCCCATTTGGTAAACTGATTTTCTCTCTTGAAACATGCAAAAGGGTTGAATTTATTGGGAAAAGATAATTGTCTCCCTATGTTTATGTTACACATGGGGAGTTTGTGTGTTCCGAGGAAATTAGCAGCTGTCTGTTTGCCATTGTTATCAAGAGCAATAAAATCTTTGACCTGTGGATCCTCACATGCTTGGATATTGTATCAGGTTTGTAGCTACACATATTTTCTCTCTCATTCACTCGCACTTTATCCACCTCGAGGGTTCAAGAGTGCTTGTGTGTTATGGGATTTCATTGGCATTTCAGCTTACCATTTTTTTCACCCCTTTCATCCCTTTCCCTTGTTTCTCGGCATTTTTCCTCCTTCTGTTTACTCAACGCATAGCGTAACATTATCAGCTTTAGCTCGCCACTTATCAAAATACAATGCAATATGGAATGGTCCTCTCATTCCGAAAAAAATGCATATTGTCCGATGCATAAAAAATCCCCGGTAGCATACACATAACCTGCCTACACACACCGAAAGAGTCATATAGTCAACTTGAAAAGCCACCACGGCCACCACCAACACCACCTCTTCCACTCAGGAAAAACAGAATATTTTTTTCATCAGATAAAAACTCACTCTCTGAATGAATCACAAATCTTAAGTTGAACAATTGTGCATACGGCAAATGGCAAAACGTCTCTTTGAGCATTCTTGTGTACATATTTTCCTTAGTAAAATATTGACTACCCATTGTGCACAACCTTTGAGTCAAGTCGGACTTTGACTTTTTGACAGGGAGCATTTTATATGTTACCCTACGCATGGGAGATTACGTCTCTCTCCCTTTGGATAAATGATCAACCTGCCGGCTACCAGTACAGTAAGTACACCGATAAAAATCAGTAATGTGGGCCAAAGGCTATTACATTATTTATGCTATATTACATCATGCATAAAAAACTCCCTGCTTTGCTTGTAATAAAAATTCGGTAATAATCATAATCAACGGGGTTGGCTTTTTACTTTTCCTCGAGAAAAAAATTTACATTGAACACAGCCTCCAGATAAATTTAAACTCGGGCTAACTTCAACCCCTTCGGAAGGAAACTCGCTAAGCCAGTATTTACTACCGGTTTACCTCGTGTGCGTTTCTGCTTATTAGATAACTCGGAAATGATTCATTCTTTTCAACTAGTTTACTTCTATTTAAGTGGCTGCATGTGCTGTAAAGTGGTTCAGAGGTTGGGAAAAAAATCAAGTCAAAGGAATCACTTTCCTATGCAATTCCATTCATTTCAGTTAACTTCCTGTTCTTCCTCTTTTATCCATTGTGATAAGAAGAATAACTCAACTCACACAATGTGGAAAAATTTAACTTTGGTCGGATTTGGTCATCCCCCTCTTATAAGTATCAGATGACACTTAGGGTATGGATTATCACAAGAGATATTCCACTCGGAGAAAATGAAACCGGAATAAGGAAGGAAGTGGAAACAAGGGCGAGAACACAAATTCTCACAAGGTCTTTAAATGGATGAAACTCACTCAACTGTTTTATTTCCTTGTAGACACATCCTAATCATCATAAAATTCTTTTGGGAGTCATACTGTGAAATGCGAACATATTTTTCCTGTCTGATTTTAAACGAGAAAGATGTGAGTAGCCTTATTTAACATTTTTTTTCCC